>JAYMTN010001076.1:0-13781 GCA_036897425.1 Erodium trifolium | reverse complement strand
CGTAGAAACGAGTACAGTAAGAGAACACAATCTCTGTCAGCAGCGAATCCACGCAACTCTCCGACACTTCTTTCCCCATTCCTTCTCAAATCTCAATTCTCAATCTCCTACCTCGCTCCAGTTCGCGCAATCATCACCAAAATATTAATACCAAGTATTTATTTTCGGAAATTACATATAAGGTCAATTTTATAAATTTACTTTGTTCTCGAATTAAATTTAAAACATATTATTTATCACTTTTATCATTACAACTCTAAAAATTAACAATAAAATATTGTTTAACGATTCAAATAATGGACGACAACGAGATGAATTCTATATTATCTAAGAGCATCTCCAACGCTAGGCGGTTCGTTTTTGTCAGATACGAATCGGCGACGGTCCACTGTGGTGAGATTACCGTTGGTATGATGCGCTGACGCAAAGAGTCGTTGGCAGTCAACGATCAGCGCTGACTGTCTCAGTTTTGCCGCCGACCGTTGTCACCCTGTCTTGTGCCGCCACGTGGCTGCCTCGGCTGGGGCAACAAACGGTGTGTAAAGGATCACAAGAGCGGCTGGTCCGATGACCAAGTTATGACGTTGGCCGAGGAATTATATAAGAAGAAGGAAGGGCACGACTTTGTGTGGAAGCATTGGTGGAATCTTGTCAAAGGTCAAACAAGTGGACGTCAAAGCACTTTTCCGTACCCGACACATCGGCGACGTCTTTCCAACCGGAGCTCGAACAACATATGGCACCGACCTCGTCTTTCCGATCATCAAGCGAATCGAGCAAGCGTAGTCGGGAAGACACACCTGAGGATGACAATGAACGTGCCACGAATTTGAGCCAAAGTTCGTAGTACCGTTGGCCTATGGGTCAGAAGACAGCCAAAGCTGTAAGGCGGTCATGGAAAGGAAAAGCCTCGTAGGCAAAGAAGATTACCTCAAATGTTGCGGAGGCCCAACAAGCGATGTGCATTGCGCTTGAATTGAAGCTGGAAGTCATGGCCAACAAGCAGCAATACTTCGACATGTTCAAGGAGGAAAACGCCAAGGACACATCGAGCATGAACCCCCAACAGCTTGAGGCCCACTATGTGAACCCTGCGATGTTGCGCCATATGATGCAACAATGATGTTTCCGGTGTTCCTCCATTTGGTTTATGAATTTCCGTTTCAAGTTGTCTGTATCTGTTTTTCAATTAACGAACTTCAGTATTTTCCTTCCATTAAATGAATGAGGGTTGAATTGCTTCTACATTTTTAATTTCATTTTTCCAATATTTCATTCGAATTTGGTCTTTATTCCGAATTCCTTGGTTTGCATGACATAATTGCACAACATATGAGAAAATTACCAAAATGCCTTTGCTAGGGCCGATGGTTCGATGGAATTATCTCCACTCTCTCACCTATAAATACCACAACCACCATCACCTATCCTCTCTTCCCCCAAAATCTCTTAAAGAGTTTCCTCTCAACCGAACCACCGATGGACGACCACCGTCTTCCATGGTCCACCGAAGAAGAAATGGTGTTGGCCCTTGTGTGGCTTGAACATGCTTGCCAGGTTCCAAACATTTGTTATTGTCCGGATGTTTACAACTATTACGTCCAATCGGTCCTTGATGTCGCCCCACTACAACCGAGAAGCAGTATAGGGACCACTGGCAAAGGATGTCCATTAAGATAAAGCGTTTCAATTTAATCCACTGTGAAAAACTCATGCTTGGTTGCCGGGCCAAACCGATTATCAACTCAGTATGTTGGTTGCAGAGACGTATCAGGTCCGACATGGCCACATTTTCACCAAGGTCGACATCTGGAGTTTCGTCAAAGACCAGCCCAAGTGGATACAATATTGCTGCGAAATATAAATCGTTGTTATGCCATGTTTATTTTCCGCTTCGGTGATAATAAATCGTTAGTAACCTATGTTTAGTTTAAGCTTCGATAATATTAACCGTGTGATATTAATTGTGTAATATTAATGTGTTTTTTTAATAAAAGTGATATGTTTAAAAAAACACCATTGGAGGTTCTTGTTGATAGTGTTGGCTAATGGATAAGAGATGACTGAAATAATATTTTTTTAATCGAATAGCTAGCACAAATACCCTACCACTGAAGATACTCTAATTTCAGTTAAATCCTCAATTAACAAAAAAGAACTGTTTGAGCTTATGTTCTATAAAGCCCTACACGACTTCATTATCAATAACAATCTTCTATTTTCTCGTATTTCAATCTTTTCCCTTATTTCTCTATATATAGAATCAGTGTCTCGTGCGGTGTTTATTGTTTATTGTCTTCCGAGACTAGGATTTATTGTGTCCAGTCTTTCGAGACTAAGGTTCTAGCGATGTAAGGGTGTGTTCGCTGCCGTTTCAAGCTAACACAAGTACACAAGACACATCAGTGGAGGACCATGTCGGACAACAGGCTTCCGATGACCCTCTGGCGGTAGAGCTGGGAATTGACGTTCACAGAAATCCGTCCAGGGATAGATATGAACCTGAATCTGGCAAGTGTCATTGGCTCAAGACCAGGGAGGCGGCATCAGCTGTTGGGGGGAGTCGAAAGGCGATATTAGAGGAGACGTAGCCTCTAATGGCGGCCCATGAGGAATCTGAGGGCCCAATTACCTGTGCGAGGTATGCGAAGCAAACTACCTACGAAAATGAAGTTTTCGAATTGGTATAAGACAATACGCTGGAGGACTATCCTTTAGTGATACTGACCAAGCTCCCCTAGTCATCCTTCGCAGGGCGGGACACCCCGGAGTGTCATAGTGAAGAAAAACCATCCATCGGTATTCTCAGTGTACCCTACATGCATGTTGTAGGCTCCCACAATAGAGCCAAAATGTTCTGCAGACAAGTTGGAATAATTAAAAATTTAGCCTCTTGTATTCACTTATGTGCTAAGATAGTCTCTAGGTTGCTTACGAGGAAAGTAGATTTTTTATTCTGCAGACAATCTAAGTTTAGTCTAAGTGACCATCTATAACAACATATAAACTAAGGTGACATTTCAATATTCACATGGCAACAAGCTAACATAGCAACAAATATGAGACCTCGTTTGGCTTTGTACCTGCTCCAAGCATTTTGTAAAACATTCTCTAGTTGTATATATGCGATCTCGTTTGGCTAGTCAGGTGAGTCACCCCACCAAATCAATAACATCATGTTGTGGATAGAGACATCAATCGCGTTGGAGAGAATCAAAGCCTTGCTCATCTTAATCGGAACAATCGAGCCAAAACCATTGTAATCAAGGTTCCCATCTTTCCAACCACCTTGGAAATATAGTGACCTCGTTCTAACAAAGGATGAGGAGATTGATGGTGTACATCTAAAAAGGACGCCCTCCAGCTAAAACTAGGGATGGAAAGAGCACCCAACCTCGACGTCCCCTATCTACTCGGGGTTTGTACTCCTTTCCCCGACCTGCCTTAGTGCCTTTGCATCTCTGTCTAGCAATTTTATGAAAGGACAAGTTAATGACGCCAACATTAAATCTTGAGATTTTTGAATGTGGAGGAGCTATTAAAATCTCGTGTTTCAAATTTTCGGTTTTGTTGTCGGCTCTTGTTTTCTGATTATTTTGTTTCAAGAAGATTTTTCTTTGGAGAAGATTGCGATCATACATGAACATGCTTATAGTGCGATCATAACAGATAAAAAAAGATAAACAACAAAGCTCAAAACCTAACCCATTCATTAAAACTCAAATTCTCCCAAACTAAATTATCAAAGCCATATAGAAGAAAAGTTCGGGAACCTAGAACAAATGCTCAATCCCATAGATCCCATCAATTCAAAGAGTAGTAATGATAGAACGGGCCAAGGACGAAGCATTAAGAAACCCAATAATCGAGAATCAGGGAAATATCCTAACAGTTTATAGGCGTTTCCATCCCTAAAATGTCAGACACGTCCAATGGTCCAACAATAGACAAGCCCATGGGATCAAGGACCGACCTCGAATCAACTTACTACCTATTTCAATAATATCTTACATTACACAAAGAAATGTCCATTCATAACATAATCAACCACTCTATTAATTTCAAATGAATTATTGACCAATTTATTTAGCACATATGAAAAGATTGATACTAATAATGATGATTATTACCTTAAAAACTAAAGTGACTTTTTTTTATTACACAGAAATAGTATAATTTTCAATATGGATAGGGGTGTTCAGGGGGGATATCCGCCCATGGTAAAGGGATTTTCACCCGCCCGCGTGTGAATTTCACATTTGAATTTATGTGATCTACAATCTGTTCATGACAAATGAATATTTGTGTATTTCAACCGCACAAGTATGCAGGTGGATCAGGTCTGATCCGCATGTCCCGCAAACTGTAAACCAAAACCTAAGATGAAAATTATTTTGGAAAAAAATAACAACATTTTCTGATTTAAACAGTTTTGAAACAAATGGTTTATTACAAAAATATACTACACCCGATTTCATTACAAAAGTAATAATTTCTCATATGCAACTGACCCGATTGGTGATGAGCTTTGCTTTTCGTTTTTGAATAAATGACATTTTGTCATTACTTAATTCGACATTACAACCACAATTCTGGAAAATCCAGAGTCTGGGGATAAAACCCGATACAATCCAAGAATATAGTCGGATCCCCCTTCTGCCATGCAGTAAAATGATATGACACTCGTGGATGAAACTAAAATAATTCTACGAAAATCCGTAGAATAGAGGTGGTCGTTGGAGATCAGTTTAGTAACATCAAGCCAATAGACTAAATACTACGTCGGGTGGTTGTCTTGACTTGCGAGGTGATGACTAGAGTCGTTTTAGGAATACCGTGGACACCAGTTGGGAGATCTGATGTCCCACATCCAACAACCTACCTGCAGACCAAGCATGGCTTGAGGCAGCAGGGGAGTAGACCTGACGTTCGGAGATGCCGGCGGTGGCCGAGGGACCCGGGCGTTACATGGCATTTGTTGGTCTATTGGAGATGGTTGTAGGGTCAAGTTTTGGTTTGATGTTTGGGCTAGCTCCAGACCTCTAAAAGAAACCTTTGGTAGACTGAACTCCTTGTAAACCAACAAGCATGGAAAGGCTATTGAATTCTAGGATGGTCAAAGCTGGGTCATCAATCTTTCTGGTACCAGATCAAACTGGGAGATTTCTCAGCATAATCTGCTCTTATCAGATCTCTCAAGTTTCTCCATCAATGTCTTCATTCCTGGCATCCCAAAATGGAGCATAAGTAAAGATGGCTTCTCTGTAAGTAATATTTTAATTTGCCTTGTGCCTCAAGGTACACCAAAATCTTGGGGTTCAATGCTCTGGGAATTTGGCCTACCTCCTAAAATTGCTTCATTTGTCTAACTTTGCTGTTTAAATGTTATTCCAACTGGTTTCTTTCTTGAGGAGAGAGGTATGCGCATCCCAATTCATCAATGTTATTGTGCATTCTGCGAAATCTGTTTTGAGGATGCAAGACACCTACTGCTTCACTGTCATCAAGTCTGGATGTTATGGAGCAAAATTATGATGTGGTGGTCTTTAAATTGGGTCATTCCTGGGGATTTTGGCTGCCTTATAACATCTTGGAGGGGCCTTATTCCTCGCTCATCTCATCGCTTCTGGCCAAGGTTAGCAGCCTTCACTTTGTGGGAAGCTTGGCTTGCAAGAAACGACATTATTTTCAATTCTGCAGCGGTTGATTGGGATAAAATTCTAAAAAAAAAGGTCCAGATCAACTCCTACCAGTCATTCAAAGCATGTGAAGGTGCAAATATCAACTTCTCCATCACTGAATGGATTCATGAACCAAGCTCCTACTAAAAAAAATCGTGTATAAAAGCCTCTCTGTCTCTGTCTCTGTCTCTGTCTCTATCTCTATCTCTATCTCTATCTCCCCCGCAAACTTAATCAGACTGCAACTCGGACAAGGCAACGGCCCAAACTGGAGCAGCCAATTAGGGGTTATGTGTGTATAAAAGGCTCTCTATCTCCCTCTACTTCTCCATCTCTCCCTCTACCTCTCCCTCGCAACACAACATGAACAGATTTCCGATCCTTATTAAGCGAAATCGGTCAGAAAGCGAAATTAACCTGAACAGAGTTCCGATCCTTAGAAAGCGAAATCGGTGGTTAGATGATACCGCCGCCGATGTCTATACCTTGGGCTCCGACTCCGACTCCAAATATGATGATCGAACGGTTGATATCGCCGACCTCCTCTTCACGCCGGAAAGGGACTACCTTGTAAAAAACAACGGCCAAAAGGTATATTTTTGGAAATCATAACCTAACTAATTCTAGATTATTGAGATTTGAATCTCTGACCTCTATGAATAATATTTGTCTTCTTAATCTTAATTAGCAGTTTAATTTGTACCTCTACACTGTAGCGTATACCTAATTAGATCAACTTAGTTCATTATATTTAGATGCAAGGCTACTGCTTTATTTAGCTTCCCATCAGACTCGTAGTAGCTTCGTACTATGTATCTAAATCTAATTAGATTTAAGAAACATGAATAAAGTTAGTTAACATTGGGTAGATGATCTTGTTTTCTTTATAATCCTCGCAGTCGCACTAGACTTGTAGCATATATTTGATTATCTTTATACAATTTGGCTCCAAATTTCAACTTATATGCTTCTTACATACTACAGATTAAGGTTGATGAACTCGCGGGCAAGGCGATTGTACTACTTATCTTCCCATTACAATCCAAGTACCTCCGGCCGAGCGTAACTTTCCATATCATCGAAGCTTACAACGAGCTTTTACCTTTGGGTGGTGTTGAGTTCATTTTCGTGCCTGTTCAGTTCCCCGGTCCCGTCGAATTTGCATTCCAACCGGAGGCCATTTTCAATCACTTGTTCTCCACCCTGCCTTTCCCCGCCGTCCCGTTCTCCGATCTCGCCCCGCATTGTCAAGACTTTTCTGCTTCGTCATCCTCCCGAAATCTTGGTGCCACTTCTCCCATATTGGGTGATCATTGATCCGACCAACGAGGTTGTAATGCGACGGTGGAAAATTCCCGATCTTTTCAAGCTCTTTGGTGGGGCCGAACTTCACCCCCTCTCTCATGAGCGGATATGGACCCTTAGAAACGAGTTTGGAGATTCTATCCTCGACCATCATCGCTGTGAGTCTAGGAAGCGGCTTATTGGAAAATGGGATCAGCTCTTGGCATCTCCTACTCGTGATTTCTTGCTCTCAAGCAATGGTGACAAGGTACATTCATAGATCCAAACCATAATGCTATAACTTGATTGATGTATCTGGTTGTTGAATTGTGAGAGTTACATTGATAGACCCTCGTCGACCTTTATCTTGCACATGTACAACATAAATATGAGGCAGTATCAGTAACATATTGTCGCATTTCGTATATCATCAAAAACACTCGGATTTAGGTCATTTTGTCCCAAAAAACCCACTGATAAGGTGACCGTGTGTTCCTCATAAAACCATCACCTTTTAGTATTTCCTTTTATAACGAAAGGTCAAAGTAGATATGCAAATGTAGTTTCCATTGATTCAAAAACCATCCACACATCCTTGCTCACACTTCAATTAGGGATAAACTCATAAAAAAACACACTAGCTGTGTTGTATTCACTGTCTTTAAAATTTTCACATCGAATTGTACTGAACTCCCAAATTTTCTCACGACACTCTATTTCAATAATAACTAACAAAAATACCCTCAAAACAAACTGTAGTGCGGACGTATTTTGAAAGTTTTTAGAGGGTATTTTAGTAAGTTATTATCAAAATAGAGTGGTGATGGAGAATTTGAAAGTTCGGTATAATTGGACGTGATGTGACAAATTTAATGTATTTTTATAAGATTATCCCTTATAATTATTAATTCATCTATTATTAGGTTACCAGTTGGGCTCAAAATCGAACTCATTCTTTATCCATTGGATGGAAATTTTGAACGACAGAGATGAACTTGACTAAATATTGGAGGGTTTGAAACTTAATCTTGACCGTTAGAATTGCAATTCAATGGTTACTATTAAATTCTAGTTTTCATATACATCTTTCCAATCTTTCTGTTTTCATTGGATATTCCAGGTACCCATATCATCTCTTAAAGACAAAGTCATAGGATTGTACTTCTGTGGAAACATCCCGCATCCTCCTCATATGAAAATGATCGACAAGGTTTATCACGACGCGAAACTACACGGTCGTGACCTCGAGATCGTGCAAGTCAACTTCCATTACAAGTTTGGCCCTTGTTTCTCGACCCAACATCTTAGTACCGAAGATATGTTAGTACAACAGTGTAACGAAAAGACAAGCTGGTTGACACTCCCTTTCAAGGACCCGAGTTGCAGGAAATTACAACGGATCTTGGCCTGCGATTTCAACGACGAGTCCTTTGAGTGGGGAGGAGACCACCTCGTTATCATCGATCCACGTCAGAGCGATGGTAGTGGGCCCCGTTTTGAATTCTCCGGCGTCCAGATCTTCAAGCAATACGGGATCCAAGGCTACCCTTTTACACGACGATCTCTTTATGAAATCGAGCGGAAGATACGCGAAAAAGAGGGGAGATTGCAATTGCTTTTTCCGCCAGGCGAATGTTGCCTGACCAGACCTTCACTTTCGGGCGAAGGATCATATCTTGTCGACGCTTCAGAACTCTCGGGGAGGAGGGTTTTTGTTTTGTTTGCTGATGAATCTGTGTACAAGTATGGGGGTGAGTTCGTGTCCATGCTTCAATCCAAGTATCGTGCACAAGTAGAAAATGTAGTTGATGAAATGAAATACGAGGTAGTATATGTATCGACTGATTCCTCTGAATCCTACTTTAGCAAGACCGTCAAAGACATGCCATGGTTAGTGCATCCTTTCGACCGGGACTTCTCCAGGCGCTGCCTCGCTAAGGCTTTTGGATCGTATTATCGAATTGCAGCTGTGGCCTTTGGCGGAGATGGTGAGGTCGTTGCCAAGAAACTTGGTGCACATGAAACTTGGGAGCAAGAGTTCCCGTTCGTTTCGGATGGTACGGCGGATCTGACCCGCCGGGTAGTTAGAAAAGAGTGTTATTTGAATGAGTATTATTGTTTACCTGATGATGAATCATAAGTTGGCCAGCTATTATTAACCAATAATTAGTATGCTATTGTTGTTTTGTAAAATCCGATAATCAGTGAAGCAGCTTGTATTTGAAAGAAAATTTGTTCATTACCATCAATCTTATTAATTAGATGAGTCTTGACCCAGTGGAGTATCTTCAATTTTATACAGCTTGTGAATGCAATTATTGGCATCTCGTCGTCAATTCTCCATCTGAGTGGGCCACCCCATTACAGCCCAATTCCTCTGATTCTCATCAATTCTGCTTCTTTGCTCTGAATGCACTCGAACACCCATCTTCTCCCCTACATTCACGTTGAGTTCAAATCGTGACCAAATCTGTTCGGAGGAGAAAAATTGGTACACAAATTTCACAAATCCCAAGAATTGAGACAAACCCTCCAAGCCTGCAAAATCGTCGTTTGGGATTTGCGGAGAGGATCTGGACATGATTGGTGGTTCGAGCATCATCGTCGGAGGAGTTCCAAGCAAGCGACCATGGCATATTCCACAACAGAGGCCGAATATATCGCTGCAACATAAGCGGGAAAGGAGGCCGTTTGGATAAAAAGCTTCATCACCGAATTGAGCGTTCTTCTCAGCATATCAGATCCAGTAACATTGTTCTGTGATAACAATGGAGCAATAGCTCAACCTAAGGAGTTGAGGGCTCAAATCAAATCCAAGAACATTCGCTTCCACATCATACGACAGTTCATAAATAGTGGGGAAGTGCAGATATGTAGAGTAGATACAGATGATAGCGTAGCTGATCCTTTAACTAAGGCTCTTCCACAGCCTTAGTTCGAAGGTCATGTTAGGATAATGAGCATAACTCAAAGTGTAAGTTAGTCCTAATTCAAGTGGGAGTTTGTTGGGGTTTTGTGCCCTAGGACAAGTCACACCATGTACATTATCATTTTGAGTTAATAATAGTTGACAAGTATTTTATTATCATTAAGTTGTAATGATTGATAAATAGTGAATATGCGTTACTTTCTATAAAGATATTTGGGAACATTTCCCAAATAGTATAATTCTTAATAGACAAAAGAGTAGGTTCATTCACAGGTGCCTAGCCTGAACCGATAGTTAGAAATTAGAACACGAGATGATCATATTTTACTAGATCATGCATATAGAGATATGAGTCAAAGTCATGTATGGCAAAGAGTTTGACATCTGGACGACCCACCTTGAGAATACTCCATAGAACAAGGAGGCATGAGTATATCCCAACTATCAAAGTAGTCTTTAGTTCTTCGACCATGACATCACCATGTGATCTACATGAGGTGGATTCATGATTTGACATAACCAAACGCTTGTCGTAACATATAGTTATAAAGGTTATGATTGGTCATGGATACGCACATGTGAGACATATGAGTGATGGTCATAGGGACTTGACACTTGTATTATACAAGTTAGATGTCATCATAACGGCCGCTCTTGATGAGTAGGAGGTTTGTAAAAGAAGCATGGCCATGTATGTGATTAGTCACCTACATTCGTCACTTAGAATTAAGAGAACATGTTGAGACTGAATTAGAAAGGATGATGTTTCTATACCTTTGTTCAGTTGTGACACTCGCCAAATGACAAGAGGATAAAACTACTTATGATAACATAACTTGACGGAGTATCGGTCATTAGTCATATGACTTGGAAAATTATACGCCTTGCTAGAAGTTACCCATGACCCATGGGCGAAACGTCTCGTTTCATTTCATTACCAATACTCATAGAATCCTAAAGGGTCACACACAATAGAGAACGACCACAATGAAGTTGACGAAATGGTTTCGATTAATAAAATGGTATTCAATTATATTTGATATAACAAACATATCACTTTTATTTAAATCAAATACTCACAAGACCTTTATTTATATTTAATTAAATGTCTTGCATGATATTTATTTAAACCAAATAAAGCATTAAAATATGCAAGATAAATGGGCTAGGCCAATATTTACTATCCATCATGTTGTGAATAGTAAGTTCGGCCAAGACAAATATTTTTGCATATTTGGTGTTTTTATTTATGTAATTAGAATAAAGAGAATAAAAGATAATTATTCGTTCAAGGGTTACTAACGTGCTCAGTTGTGAATCTATCTTTCTTGTGTGGATATTATTAGAGGGCGAACACTTGGGCGCCTATATCGATACTTCTAAAGATCCCCGTCTCGAACTAGTTGATTGAAAGTTCTCTTCATTGAGGTTATCTCCATCAAATTATCGCATATATTGGGAATTACATGAATGTGTGATCTAGGTTATTTGGACTATAACCGACAAAAGTTTAGGAAAATTTTGTTTTCCGTCATTTTAACGTAACACACCCTATAATCCAATAGTGGTATCAGATCCTTCACATGTCATTAATTTTCTCTTGTATTGCTTGATGAGTCAAGTTGATTGGATTAAAAAAAATCGTTTTTTCTTAAATTTCGGAGCTGTCTATTCCAAACTCGTATCAAATATTTTTCAATATGTTTTCTGATATTTTATTATGATAGAGCGTGAAAGATTCAAGATACAAAATAATTGAATTTTTGAGTTCAGGAACTCGAGTTATGATTTAAACAAGAAACTAGATGTAGTATTAAGATCTAGATCTATTATATAAGATTGTGTTAATAATACATCTAAAACCTTTTGTAACATCACAAGATAATTATTTTCAAGTATATAATGTGTATATATGTTGATCTGGAAGTGTTCATGATTTTATCACGAATTTATAAACAGTTATGATTTTTACAAACTATGTTCTATCGAGAAAGTTACATTGAATTTTCAGAATTCATAGTGGGAGCTTGCAAGTTTGAAAAATTCTAAATTTTTGGAATCTGATTTATTTTAATTTTTAAGTTTTAAAATTGGAAATTTCGGACTTGTATCATAGGTTTACCCAAAATCCTAATTTTCTCTAATCATGAAGCAAACCGAATATGTGAAATTCATATAGGATGATACACTAGTAGAAATTTGATGATTTTTGGAAATATATATTATTTTGATTTATAGTTATTTTAAAAATTAAAAAATTGGATTATTCAAAATTGGAGCTAGGGATTTTGGAAAACCCTAGCTTTGCTCTAATCAATAGAGTAAACTGAATTTTGGAAATTCATAGAAGTTGCTGCAAATTTCGAAATTTCCTAATATTTTGAAATTTGGGTAATTTTTATTTATGGTTGTTTTAGAAATTATAAAATTAGAATTTTCAAAACTGGATCCTGAATTTTCATAAAACCTCAATTTTGATTTTATCGAAAAGTTTAAATGTGTTTTGTTAAAATTAGTTGGACGATCCTAAATTGCATTGGATGCTTACATATGTTAATTAGATTAACATAGTTGGTTGATTATAATCAATGGAAAAGGAACGAGATAGAGATCTCGTATTTTCATAAAGTTACACTTTATTGTATTATCACTTGAATTGTGTAGCATAGTGCCCATATGACCAATATTATGCATGTTACCCGCTTTAGGAATGTTAAAGGTAAGAGTGACCTAGATGGACTATGTTATTGTGTGTTTACTTTGGGAATTAAATTATGCATGAATGATTGGCTTATAATATGTTGATAATTACGCACTTAATATGCATAATATTTAGTATAGCTCATATATGACCAATACTATGTATGTCACCCGCTTTAGGAATACTCAAGGTAAGAGTGACCTAGATGAGTTATACTATGTTACGACAATATATTATACGTTATTATTCATGCTTAGTAACATGTTTAGGCTTGTGCTTTAAAAACATGATTAAGCCTCTGCTTAGTAACATTAAGGTTGCGCTTTAGTTTAGGCTTGTGCTTAGTAACATAAATAGGTACAAATCGAACTTAGCATAACACTTGGCCATGGTTAGTAGCTTTTCTCTCCGCGCATCCTCTAAAACCATACTCTTTTCTAAGCCACCGTCACCTTCCCTTCACCCCTATCACCGGAGACGGCCGTGGGCTTCGGCCTCAGATGTTGTCGGCGACGGTCATCTTCCCCCTATCCCTCCCTTTTGTTGTCTTCTCCAACTTTTCTCTTCTCCCCTTCGTTTTCGCTCGTCATCATCATTTTGCTTCGATCGGCAACCTTGGCTCGCCGAAACAGTTCCTCTCGGTGTTATGGAGGTTTCAACCTGGTGGTGGAGTTCGGAAGCTTCTTTCGTTATCAGATCTGAAGTCTGAAGTTCGTGAAAGCTTCGGGCCAGTGGTGGCTCGTGGGCCGGCGTTCCGCTCGTGGTCGTGGCTCGCCGGTCGGGTATTGTCCCTCCCTTTCTCCGTCGTTGTTTGCTTCCCCCATCGGACAACTCGGCTCCGAATCTGCGTTTGGGCTCACTATAGGTTGGTCGTGCCTCCTTCATGTTTGCATCTAGTTCGTTGGAGCTGTCAAGAGTCGGAGTTGTACTCGTCGGAGCTCGGAATTTCGTCCCGGCTGTGGAGGTTACGAGCTGGTCGTGTTGTTGGGCACGATCAGCGTGTCATGGCTTCCACGCCCTAGATCTGGTGGATGCTTAATTCCTACTAGATGTTTCAGCACAATTTTCGTTCTTCACGTCCTGACGTCGGAAGCTCATCGTGTTGCTGGGTTGCTTGATTGAGGGTTCTTTGGTGCTGCTCGCGGGATCTTGGGTCGCCGGCCGTATGGAGGCTTGCTTAGGATGT
>JAYMTN010001075.1:0-13781 GCA_036897425.1 Erodium trifolium | reverse complement strand
CAACGCGTCTCCGACCCCCCTCTGCAATTCCAATGGTTGTCGCCTGCTTCTCTTCGATATCAATCGTCATCCCCCGTCTCAGATCCTCTCTTCTAAGCAGATTTAGCCGCCTCCACAGCCGCCATTGAAGCCACCATCGCTGTACCCACCACCTTGGCCTCCACTGAGACCTCCTTCTCGATCTCCATCGCCAAGGGAAATAAGTCCAACCAAGGGCTTTAGGGACGATTGTTGGAAGGGATCCCTGATACAAGCCTGTCCTTCCTTCACTACTGACGAACACAAGTTCAGTTTTCAACTAGACTATATGGGTCCTCTTCAGTGGACCGAGAGACGATTCGGTCACACCTTGAGTAGTGTTCTTCAGTACATTTTCTTTATAGTTTTAAATTTTGTTAAAGATCGTCGTAGACGTTTTATTGTTACTGAGTTACTGTTCGACCCGTTAAAGGAATCAAACATATAATAGCTTTTTTTTCGAAATAACGAAAACTATCATTTTTCTCTCAAAAAGAAAAATAAAAATAAAAAGGTTAATTATCACGTCTTCCGAGTATGCCTAAAGACCACTCGATTAAAAAAAAAAGTGAACTACAACCCTTAATATAGATCGAAAGGTACCACAACAAATGCCCTTATTTATAACCATCTTTCACAAGCTGAACCCCGTTCAAAATCATTTGTATTGGGGGAGAGTTTCTAGTTTCACAAATTTTACATGATCTTCCGATCTTTGCTTTCAGGTTTTTGTTTTTCTATTTATCTAGTTTTCTTCATCACTTTTGTCGAGTATAACTTTTTGCTTTATTTTAAACATCTATTTTTTTTGTGTGGTTGCATTCCCAAGATTCTTGGTATTTTAAATACATTTATTTCCCATTGATAAAAAAAAAACAATTCCTTGAATATTAATTCAACGTTACTGTATTCAATATAATCAACTAAATTGTCCATATTAACTGAATTACTCTGGATCAACGTTACAGAAATACAAATAACAAAGCACGCAATTCTTGTTCTCGATACATCACGAAACCACGTGTAGGGCAAGGAAGGCAACACGTGTTATTAAGGTAAATGTATTCTTACTTAAAACAACATGAATAAAATGAGAGTGTAAAGCAATTAAGAATTAAGATTGACTTAGAAGACCTCACGTGATTAATCTTCACTAACCTAAAACGTTTCAAGTCAACTGATCCAAATATTGACAGAAAATGTGATACCGATTTCAATGCGCAGCAACAAGAAAAACGTGTTGGTCGAAATTCAAATCCAGAAACGGAGTTTCTTTTTCCTTCCTGAGAGTCCAAGTCAAAGCATCACCCAGTTAAGTTTACGGTGTGGAAGCCAACAGTGGATTATACGAGTGCACAGGAAAAGGACAAAAAGCCACGCAGGCTCCAGGCACATTTGTCCCTAAGCAGTAAGCAGTGTCACTGCAGCGCACGTGACTCCTTATAAAAAGGCATTTCATGATGATGATCAATTTAGCGAACCAGATCTGATGGTCCTCATCAATTCCCACTAATATATTATGTATATCCCCACAATTCCACCATCAAATCTTCATTCTTATTAAAAGTTTTACACAGACAGAGCGCGAGCCAGAGAGAGAGAGAGAGATTAACATCTACAGAGCTCACTCATAGTCATGGGAGAGGTAATCTCCACTAATCCACCATTTCTGGTCGCGTTTTATTTTCTGGGTTCTGATTTGTTTCTGCGTTTAGGAGGAGAAGAAGCCAGAGGAGGCCAAAACAGAGGAGAAGCCGGCTGAGGAGAGCAAGGAAGAGAAAAAGGTTGATGAGGGTGAGAAAGAGGCGCCGCCGCCGCAAGAGGTGGTGCTCAAAGTGTACATGCATTGCGAGGCTTGCGCCCGCAAGGTCCGCCGGTGCCTCAAGGGATTTGACGGTTCGTGGATTGTTCTATCCTCTGTTTCCGTACATTTCCGTATTTGAAATGTTTCTACTTTCTTGTCATTTTGGGTATTTGTTTGGGAATCAGGGGTTGAAGATGTGATTACGGATTGTAAGAGCAGCAAGGTGGTGGTGAAGGGGGAGAAAGCCGCCGCCGATCCGCTAAAGGTTCTCAACAGGATACAGAGGAAGAGCCACCGGCAGGGGGGGCTCATTTCTCCGATCCCGAAACCACCGGAGCCCAAGGAGGAGGTGGTGGAGGAGAATCCCAAACCGGAAGAAAAGAAACAAGAGGTACTGTAAAATTAATCCCATTCCTTTTTTTCTGCTGATTTGGTTGATTAGTTTGTGATTTCGATTGTATAATTCCTATTCGTGTTGTGGGTTTCAGCCTCCTAAGGTGATCGTCGTAGTCATCAAGGTTCAAATGCATTGCGAAGCCTGCGCTGAGGAAATCAAGAAACGCATCCAGAGAATGAAAGGTGACCCACGAATCTAAACCGTCAATTTAATCAATTTCTCAGGTTTCCGTTGGCGATTGACCGTTACTCGGACACCCTTTTGATTTTTCACTTTCACATTCCTTTGGATATTAAAATACAGATTAGATTCCATTTAAGTCCAATAACAAAGATTTAAAAAATCAATCTTTAGGGGTGGAATCGGCGGAGCCAGATCTGAAGAGCTCTGAGGTGGCCGTAAAAGGCGTGTTCGACCCGTCGAAGCTGGTGGAGTACGTCCACAAGCGAACCGGAAAGCAAGTCGTGATAGTGAAGACAGAGCCGGAGGAGAACAATGAAGAAGGTGGCGGCGAGGAGAAGCCCAAAGACGACGCGCCACCCAAAGAAGAGAAGAAAGCAGAGGAAGACGGCCAAGGCCAAGGAGAGAAGAAGGAAGAAGGCGGCGGCGAAGGAGCTAAAGTGGAGGAGGGAGGAGGAGAAACAGAGGAGACGAAAGTGACGGAGGTGAAGATAAGTGAGTACCAATATTACCCTCCAAGGTATGCAATGGAGCTCTACGCATACCCTCCTCCACCTCAGATCTTCAGTGATGAGAACCCAAATGCTTGTTCTGTCATGTAATAACAGGGGCAGTATAGGGAACTGACCAAAAATTATGGGTAAATCTATTCAACTGTATGTACCTTGTGCCCTCTCTGTTACTCTTCTTTTGTTGAATATACAATTCTCAATTCTGCATGAATAAGAGATTCAAGTTCTTGTTCTAATAAACAGGATTATCCTTAATATGAATGGTGGTTAATTACAACAATTCTAAGGTAAGGTGTGTGTGTGTCTGAAACTAAAGGGGTTAGGATTGGACTTTGGAGGGTAAGTGAAAAAGAAGTGGGCAAGGAGATGAGGTTTGTCTAATTTGGGATCCACCTAATGTGTTATGTCAGTTACTCTATTAACTGAAACTTCATTGAGAATGCATGGAGAAAAAATATGCATATATTTGGCTCATGTAATGGTTATGGATGTGTTTGGTGGGCCATCTCTTTTTGGCTGATGTGGCAGTGACACCACTTTTACATTACCTTTGAAGTTGATTGCTACCTTGTTCCATCTTTTGCCTTTGTTGGGTTTGTTTTTGAAGAACAATAACCACACAAACTAGTTATAATTAGTATAAGTTTAAATGTTGAGAACGATTGATTGTGATGTAACTACACGTTTCAAGATTAAAAAAATGAGTTGTGAACTCAAGACTTACTTTTGGTGATTGAGTTTCAAGATTTAGGTTATATTTGACCTAACAAAAACAACTTAATAGACGAATATCTTAATATGCATAATAATTAGCAACAAAGATCTATAATTTTTAGTCATATAATTACTCAAGTCAATGTAACGGAAAAACATAAAACGAATCTTGACTCTTCGCTCTCTCTTGTGTAAACCTACGGGGTTCATCTCTTGCAACAACAGGTGACCGCCCGGGATCCGATTACGGGGGTTGCCGGTGGGGGCTTATTCTCCTTTGCCGTCAACATATGCTTCCCCTCTCCTATTAGTCCTTGCTTTCTTATCAAAGATCGGATCCGAAGAATTACCGAGCCCCATCGTGTTGGGCTTTCACTCCTAACCGTAATCTCTCCCCCGCCACCTAGGTCAGCCCGTCCTCTCCCGTGCTGGTCGGATCTGAATCGTCCAAGTCAACAGAGGTCGTACCTGCCTGGAGTCCGCCGAAAAGGAAGGAGTCAACATCCTTTGCTGGAGTTGGGCTCGTCGGACCTGGCCAGACCGACGCATGGTCCCTTCCTTCAGTTCCCCATGAGGCCAGGGCGGTAGCCCCTCGTCACGGGGTGTCGGAGTTCTTATCGTCCGTCGTTTGTGGCTGCCTCCATGTGGGACGTTTTTGTGGCCGCCTGGATGTGGGCCGTTGTTGTGGCCGCCTGTATGTGGACCGTTCCACCTCTTTGGGATTTCTAGAACCTGTTCATCTTTGCACGACTCTCCCTGGCTCTCGCTCTCAACAGCCAAGTTTCTCGATGCCGGTAGTTTATGTTCTCCCTCAACCGTCTACCTTTAAAGTGCCTCCGATTTTCTCTAGTAACGTCCTCATGATATCTTGGACTATTTTCGTCTCCCGGCCTGTCGATGGCTGCCTTTCAAAATCGACGAAGACCCGGATCCTCAAAGGTCGGGGCCCAATGGGGGGTGGAAACCTGTTGGGCCCAAAAACAAGCGAGTCTTTTCGGCCTCTTCGCCGTGGTTTGAGACCCGTCATCCAACAAGCCAAGACAACCACATTTTGAGGTATTTAGAAACTTGGACTTGCGCAATCAAGTAAATCTGCGGTTGTCGTGTAATTTCTAATTGTTGTATTAGAAGTCTAGTGCACCAGAACACCTGTTTCGAACGAGTGTTATCGGTTTATACTTCGGCTTATTGGGTTTTCCTTTTGTTATTGGTGTTTATGATTTGGAAATGATCAATAACATTTCAAAAAAAGATCTATAATTTTAGATGTGAGACATGCTATTATTATATGGAAATGAGACAATAAAGAGTTCATCAATACGAATATGTATATGGACTGGATGTAGTGTTGTAATATTAAAACAATTTTGAGTTTAACATATATAATGTATAAGTTGGTATGTGTGTTACCGTATGTTCGCATGAGTCCACAAATTATATAAGATGATATCATCGAAATACGTTGATCTAACAATACAATTGTAATTGTCGAGAACATAAGAAACGCGACAGATTCAAGATACTAAGCATGAAAACTTGGATAGAATCATCTGATGAGATGAAGGAGAGAACTATGCCCTTTTAACACCAAAATTGAAAGAAATTTGAAAGTTTGAATTATAAAAATCAGTTCCTTCATGCACAAACAAGGTCTGAAGCAACTAAAGAAACACTTATGTCAAATAGGGGAAGGTATCGAGAACTTGTCATGACTTAGTACAGCCTTTGGCTTTTAACATTGTTCTTTTTCCTCACTTTCCATTTTGAACATGGTGTGTGTTCATTTAGCTTAAATAATTTTTTTTAAAAAATAATACTAAACAAACATATAGTATGGAACTCCAAGGTTGTGTGAGGACAAAACCCATTAGTTTCCATTTGTGGAGATGCCAATCCAATTTTCAAATCCCAATTACATGTTGTTTCAGCAATTTGATACCAATTACTCAGCAGTAACCTCCATCCAAGTTGTTGCTTGCATCACACACAACCCCACATCTAGAAGACCACACCTCACATTCCTCAAAGCTCTCCTTCCTTATCTTTCACAACATATTTCAGCTACTAGGATGTTATAGTTTTCCCAGGAATGGCAACTTTTTTGGTGTCACCCAACTTGTCCTCTAACCTAAAACCACCCAAAACAAAAACAAGTATAGATTTGGGAGAGCAAATGTCATGCACTTTTCAGGAAATAAAACTTCCCCTTCTCACACTTGGCTTATTCACCACCTCTTTCCCAAGAGAACACTTGTGTATTACTGAAGCTAATGCTGCAACAACTTTTCTCCCTTGTTCGGGCAAAACCTACAAATTTGGCTTCCACCCATATAGCTAGGTGTGCACTATTAAAGGCCTATATATTTTGCATATTTCCTAACATGAAAGAAGAATAAAATGAATCTATAAAATATGACGACGCATAGCGAAAAGAGACAATCATACTTTCGTATGATATTAAAATATAAATCACATAAACATTTAGGTTAACAGAATTTTTTCAAGATATTTACTAATAATAAATACATGTCAAAGCTCAATTAAACTTAAAAGCTCAAGCTGAAAGATGAAGACATAAAGATGTATATGAATGAGTCAATTCATCCACACACATTCGATGCGGGGCAATACTTAAACAATATATAAACCTACTTGTGCTTGATTTTCCATTTGAATTATGCATAGTAGTTTGATTTTCCATTTGAGTTTCTAGATATATTTTGCATGAAAATGAGGATAGATTTGGGTTTTGGTAATAAGAAAAGTGGAGTTAGGTCAGAGGGTCTGAACTGTGCACAAAGTGAAGGGGATATAGTATTACTAGCACTGGCACATGGGCACTGCTCTTTTGTGCTTGAAAGTAGAGCATGTTGAGGGATGTGCCTGCACTGCTCATCTTGTTTGTACTAATCACCAACTTACTATTTGGTCTAATTAATCTTGGCCTCAAGCAAATATTATAGATTGTATATGCGAATAATTGATCTTTTAATCAAATATGTTGTTCCTAATCATTCGTGTGATTGTCAACTCTTATTTTTAGAATAAATGTACTTACTCTTCTAATAATAATATTCGCAAACAAGAAATAAAGATTAAACTGATTAGATCGACTAACATGGTTTTTCTCTTCGTTTCATCATTTATCCAGCTTGATGTTTTTGGTGTTTTGCGACTTTATAGACCAAAATTTAGGCAATCCAGGCTATGTTACGGACTCATTCGGACTACCCCAGCTCAAGCTTATGCCGCATCCCACTTACATGCATTATGCGACCGAAAGACATCATAAACATCCAAGGACATAATCTTGACACTTTTATTAGTCCCTTGACTCAAATCCGATTGACTACAGTATCCGGTCCATTACAGACCGCTTTACAAGTCAGTAAGTTAAGTTAGAGCATATGTAAGACCACCCATAGTGACGTCGGAACGACGCGTTGTTTGGACGTCGAATCCGAGTTGGCGGTGGAAAATGGCGTCGAATTTGCAGTTCAGCGTCTGGTCTGCGTCGAATCTTTGAACGCGCAGATTCGACGTGTACGGTCATGTCGACTCAAGGACCCGTCGAATCGACGAATTCAGGCCCCAGCCGTATCGTGACCAGCGAACCCTGGCCTGCCGGGTGGCACGATTCTGCCATTAAAAACCGAAACTTCTTCTTCTTCCTCATTTACGTCTCTCACCGTTTCTCCGAGTTCCGAAACCCTTCACCGTTTCTCCGATTTCCGAAACCCTTGTCCGAGTTCCGACCTTCTCTTCCTCACGTCGTTGATTATAGTTCTTTTTAAATTAACAAGCAATATTATAAATCACCTTTTCAGATATTGAAAAGGGAAACAAACACAAAGTTCTAGCTACATAACTAAGGTCATAGATACATAATACATGAGTGATGAACAATCTAAAAGCTTACAAAATTTTACAAGTATGAAACATGAAAATGAGTGAACGAATGAAGATTGTGAAAATGCTGCATAGTGGATGAAAAAGGAGACTGGCTTAGAAGGATGGAACTGTAGAAACCATCTTAAGAAACCAGATACAGAAATTTATTTAAGTGCCATCGATAATTATTAAATGTAGAAAAAATTCAAATTCGGTTTAAAAAGTGTTAGAGTTTGATCGATTTTCCAAATGACATAAATTTCTCATACGGGCTCTGATTTGGGCCCGTAAGATATCAAATCGAATGGAACTCAGATATCTACAATTTTCATGAAAGAATTTCAGCTAGAAAATACAATACATGAACCCATACACGTCGTCCAAGTCGAACGGTCAACCATACGTTGTTTTCTCCGCCATGGGCAGAGCGTTATAGGCAAAACATATAATCAGTTAGACGGTGTATATGAGAACGTAAATGATATAATATGAGACATGATTTCTTTTTTTTTTTAATGAGTCAATACTACTTCGTTGGCAATGATTATAAATACATACAAATCCATACTACTGAACCGATATGTCCTACATCTAACTTTTTCAAATACAACCTACTAACAATTGTGAATAAGGTTGTTGGAAAGTGTAATAGATACTTAAAGTTGTAAAAAGAGCATTTTCAAGTGAATTGAGGTTATACACACAACAGATCTTCAAATGAGCATAACTTTTTCATATGGACTCCGATTTAATCCCTAAAATATCAAATCAAAGATATCTGATAGCTATGCAATTATATATAATTTTATCGGGACATGGTATGTCGTGGCATACCCTAAACCTCCCTAAATCCGCCCCTGGAAGAAACCATCTACATAACTATATGATGATTATGCAGAAACCAAGAGCATAAATCATGTAATTGGTGCTGCGGGGGACTTTGAACAAGTCCAAAGACTATTTACCCAATTGTCAAACGTAAAATAGTATGATTGGTTGAATCTAACTCATTCTCCACTAATAACTTTTCCCTAGATCCGTGAAAATATTTCCCAAGCTATATTAGTTTTGTTCTGAAAGATGGAAGTGTTCCTTGCTAACCAAATATACAACAAGGTTGTTTTAAGCACATTACCCCAAATCCTCTTGTATTTAGATTTTACCAGATAGAACCATGAATTGGAAAAGAATTTTACATCACCTGATATTACCCAAAAAAGTCCCCACCAGGCTACAATTAAGGACCAGACTTCCTAAGCTTTATGACAGTGAAGTAATATATGGGTTTCATCTTCAAAGTCCCAATTACAAGAGGCCAGATGAGGTCATGAAAAGTGAAATGCGTGCCTTTGGAATCGATAAAAAGTTGGCAGGGATAAAATCTAAGTAGGCAAGTTATTAAAAAGCTATGATCTTTGGAGGAACACCAGGTACCCACAATTGTGCAGCCCAGCTTGGTTTGGAGATGCCTTGTTGTGCAAGCAAGGAGTATAATCTATTGACAGAGAAGCCTTTCACATCTCCAACCCAACTAATAGAGTCCTCATTGACTCTTGGATGAATATTGGCCAGAATTACACAGAGGACACCCCATTCTTAAAGCTCCCAACCTCTAGGATGCCTTCTTAAATCAAGATCCCAGCTCCCATCAATCCAAAGATCATAGACAAATTTTCCTTTTGAATTAGCGAGGAAAATCATAGGGAACAATAAATTGAATTGAAGATCCCCCTACCACAGATCTTCCTAGAAATGTATTATATTACCATTGCCTAAAGCCCAATGGATGCCCTTAGACCCAAACAAGTCGGCAAATCTAGGATCTTTACACAGTGAAAGAATATGATTCATTAAACTCATATTTTAAACTTCTGCAAATTTTGAGAGGTCTCATTCATTCTCATCCCAACTAAATCTAGCACAAACTGCCGATTTCCATAGAGATTTATCCTCCTGAGCAAATCTCCACCACCACTTAGCTAAGAGGCAAAAGTTCATGAGTGAAAGGCTCTTTATACCCAAGTCACCCTAGTCCATAGCTTTACAAACAGTCCTCCAATTCACTTTGCAAAAAAACTTTTTCCAATGCAGCTTCATGCCAAAGAAATCTTCTTCGCCAACTCTGCATAATTTTGAGGACAACTTTAGGGGCCTTTAGAATTGAGAAGAAATCAAGGGGTAAGGCTCCCAATATGGTTTTGATTAGAGTAAGCCTCCCTCGAAAGGATAATAGCTTAGCTTTCCAAAGGCCAAGGGCTTTCTTCAATCTATCAATGAATGGTTCCCTAGAAGAAATTTTTCTATAATTTGCACCAAGTGAGAAACCCAAATAAAACAAAGGTAAGGAGTCAGATGTGAAAGCAAGAAGGTATGAGTAAGCAATAGCCTCTTGAGAAGACAGGTTCATAGGAATGATCACTGATTTTTGATAATCGACTCCTAGACCTGCAGCTAAATGGAACATTGAGAGAGCATTTTGCAAATTATCTGCTCCCTCCATTGAAGCCTGGATAAAGGAGATGAAGTCATCTACAAACTATAGATGAGTGATGTGATGGAAGGTCCATTGAGGCCTAGCTTAATTCCTTGAAACTGATTAGCAATAACACCAGCTTTGAGAATTTGATTTAGACCTTCTGCAACTAGAACAAAGGTCATAGGAGATAAAGCACAACCTTTCCTCAGTCCTCTTTGAAGATCAAAATCAAAACTTGAAGCCCCATTGATTAATACTGATACAGAAGCTTTTAAAAAATAGATCATCCAAAGTCTCTAGAGAGAACCATAACCCATTCTAGCCAATAAATTCATGATGTATGTCCAATTGACATTATCATATGCCTTATCAAAATTTGTTTTGAAAATTAATGTCTTTTGTTTAGATTTATTGAATTGTTGTACAACCTCATTAACCACCATAATATCATCCAAAACTTGTCTCCCTATAATTAAAGTAGTTTGCTCATATCCCACTAAAGCACTGATCACAGATTTCAATCTTGTAGCCAACAATTTAGAAAGGATTTTATAAGGGCCTCCCATAAGGCCTACAATCATCAAAGGTGAGAGATGATTCACATTTTGGAATAAATTTAATAAAAGAGGAATTTATCCTTTTGCCCAAATGACCTGACATAAGAAAGTGACTGAAAAACTACATCAGATCAAATTTTATGATAGGCCAACAGACCTGAAAGAATTTGAGGGAGTATCCATCAGGGTCTGTTGCCTTATCTCCAGAGCATGCCATAACTTCTAATAAAAAAAATTCCTCAGAGAAAAGCCTTTCTAGCAATGTGCTTGGTCTTGTGAAATAGTGTTGAAGTTCAGATGCTCAATATTTAGTAAATTCACTGAGGATTGGGAAAACATGGCACTAAAATGAGTCATTGTAGCTCTCTTGCTAAGGGTTGGATCAGATAAGATTTCATCTTGGAATAGAATTTGAGAAATTTTCTTTCTGGCTCCATTGTAGTTTGCGATTCTGTGGAAGTATTTTTTTTTCCCTTGCCTCCTTTAAGAAACCACCTTTTCCTAAGCTTTTGTCTTCATAGTTTAGAGAGTAATTTGTTTTTTTTTATGAGTTCAGCTTTGAGCATGCCTCTATCACAACATTCCTTGTAAGTCAAGCATCAAAATGACATTGATTATAGTTGATAGTTGTTAGTTAGTTTGATTGTAATAACTCATTAATTCTCATCTTTCAGCCCACATATAATGGTAAGACGATAATTATGTTGATAGTATGTTAGTTAGTCGTTCGCTCGGTTAATAACCATAATTCTAATATTTTAATTTGTTGATGGGATAGGCTCGCACAACGTTCATAAGACAATTTTTTGTCAATTAACCGTTATTTATGGGGTTTTTTTAACGTAAGAAAATAATTTCATTTATGTATATGAAAAGAGTCGGAAAGAAAAATAGCGGGAGAGTAGTACATCCTTAGACAAATTACGACTAATCCTCTAAAAGAACCCGAGGCATATACAGGTTTATGAATAACCAAGCACCTTAACCTAGTGACTATGAGACTAATCAACCTAAAATTGGAAAACATGAAAGTACGACTCGTGCAACTAAACCAAAAAAAATGAACTAGACCTAAACCAAAAACCACATCTGGTTCGACCTGAGCCCACCCATAATAGCTTGAAAACTTGTGGATCCTCCAAAGGGGACCTCTAGCCTGCTAGGGGACGCATTTGGTGTGGGGAGGGATCACGTGATATGGTGGAGGGGTCCCGTAATAGGACGGGTTGTCGGTCCTCCAATGTCACCCATTGCAAAAGGTTCTCGTGGATCTTAGCAGGGCTGCTTTCCAACCCTTGTCTGAATTCCTTCTAACCCATCCTCCCTTATCTTCCTGTAGGAGGGGGTGATCATCAACTCCTACTCCCTCGGGAGAAACCATAGATACCCTCCTGGAGAACCAGTAGTTATAGTCCTGCCTACCTTTGGGTTAGGCAGAATGGTGGACGTCACCGAACCCTCCTCTATCTCCCTTAGAGTTCGTGTGGCCCGGGTTGGGTTAGACATCCCAAATGGTTCTAACGGCTTAGGCAGGATGATAGACCTCAAATGACTGTGTGGTGCCGGTCCCTAGAGCGGAGCTAAACCGGTTGTCAATGACTTTATCCCCAATCCTTCCCTGTGAGAGACTTCCTCACCATATTGACGCAGACGTGGCAGAATGAGGATCCTTTCCCATAATTTGGTCGATCCTTGTAACTGGGTCGAGACCAGAGGGGTGGCGCAACCCGATAATGCACCGGAGAAGGCTCCCGTGGTCGTCGGATCCGCCACTCTGGGAGAGAAGGGAGGGCAGGTTTCAGACCGACGGAGCCTAGAGGTCTGGCCGGTTTGAGAGGGAAAGGAGGTCGTGGCTGGATCGCCGGAAGGCCTACCACCCTGTTTTGTGGAAAGCACGACTTGGGCCTGCTTGTTTGCAATGGCTTGAGGGCACACCACCAGTGGGGATGTCGCCACCTACGCTGAGGGAGAGACCCGAGACGACAGAGAAATCATTGGTGAGGAGAACTTCCTTGCTAGCTTCTGTGTGGGTTTGCATGGAGTGCGATGAGGACAAACAACCTAGTGCGAGGGTCGTGGGGGCGGGGGGGACAAGAGACGGCAGAGGCACTAGGGCTAAGGACACCGTTCGAGGCGGAGAAGAGTGGGAAGTTGTGGAGGTAGTGTGAGGAAGATGGGAGCAAAAGGCCTTTTGTAAAGCTTTTTCCCACGTTTCGGTTTCACGAATACCATGGGCGGATAGGAAGGAGGAACCAGTGATGGTGGGGGCACATCAATCGCTCTGGCATGGTGGGGGCTGTGCAACGAGTCGTGAATTAGAGGAGACAGACAGTAAAGAAGCCATTAGGGCACATGGGAGAGAGTAGCTAGGTTCTAGGTTCCTACTACCAAGAGATTGAAATTTGAATTTAATTCGTCATTTTTGTTAACTGTCTAGAATTTTAATCATTTATCAATTAAATAACTAATATATCGATATTGTTAAAAAAATTAAGCCAACCAAAATTACAAATTAAAAACACATATAAATCCTAAATTAAGTATAATATTACACCTAAAATTCCTATAAAAATAGTAAATAAACACATTATTAAAAATTATTTAAATGGCAATATAACTAGAAAGCTACTAAACTGTGCCGATGTGCCGATGTAAGTCACTTCGGTACGTCTAGGAGGACCGCCTAACACTCATCCTTGTTGAACATCGTGCCGACGATGAGTTCGTATAGTCATCTTCTACCGCAGCTAGTAGTCATTCATCGGGAATATTATGAATATTTGTTTGGACATGCTCCCGATAAATATAGTCGAATCCCCGACACTTCTGGTTACCCCTAATGATCTTTAGACGTCCTCCCAATACATTGTTCCTAGGACAATATGCTTAAGCCTGGTGAACATGAGACGAAACTCCTCTTCAGAAGACTACGAGAATCATTCG
This sequence comes from Erodium trifolium, assembly GCA_036897425.1. NCBI lineage: Eukaryota > Viridiplantae > Streptophyta > Magnoliopsida > Geraniales > Geraniaceae > Erodium > Erodium trifolium. The sequence continues at coordinate 289 of JAYMTN010001075.1, read as the reverse complement.
TGTCGTTGCGACCATGTAGATACGACAACGTTTTTTGTGGTGTGAGCTAAGGATAGTAGGGGATGATGCATTGAAAATGCATTTATATATGAAAAAAAATGAAAGTTCAACATTTTTAATTAAATAAAAATATATATTATTGTGCATTGTTTTCCACGCATTAGCGACTAGTTAATAGCTTGCATTTGGAAGAGTGGTCGTCCTCCATGAAAATTTGTATTGGGAATTGGGAGGGGCCGCGCGAACGCAGGCCCCAACTGACACAAATTACGACGTAGAGTCTGCCTCT
>JAYMTN010001074.1:0-13783 GCA_036897425.1 Erodium trifolium | reverse complement strand
ACTAAGAGTGAAAAAATTGTCTGGTGGCTTAGAAGGGACAATTCACGCGATGTGATCACGATCGGCCTACTATCATGATTGAAGAAATTGCATCAAGCAATTTATGGATTTGGCACGCATTATTTGGTACAACTGGTTCGAACAATGCTGAATGATGAACACTTGTTCATGGAAGTGCTACGAGGCGAAGACCCCTAAGAGCAATACGAAGTTAACTGTACGATCTACCACCAACCTTGTTATTTGGTTAACGGAATTTATCCTACTTAGTCTAGGTTTGCGAAGACTATACCGATACCACTTACGGCTAATGACAAGATGTTCGCCTGAAATAAAAAAGGCGCGCGAAAGGATGTGGAGCGAGCTTTCGAAATTTTTCAATCCCGATGGCATATCATTACTAATTCAGCTCATATTTTGCACCGAAAAGACTTGAGCGTTATCATGAGTTGTTGCATCATTCTCTGTAACATGATTGTGGAGAACGAAAGACACATACAATGACGCAAATGATTTCATTGATGAGGATGATCTTGAAATATTGGCATGAAAAGCCTTACTTAAACGACATATTGTTGCAATCCTTGATTTCAATCAGTACTCCGTTCTGATCTCTCCCTGCTCACCGGACACGAGAACCGACATGAAAACTTCATCTGACGGGTCTGGGATGACCGGACCAACACTGAGACTACCCACATCGCATGTCTTGCTACCCCGCGGTCCGATACTCAAATCAACATTGATCACTCGCCCGATTGCGTTACCGATCGTATCGTCGATGTCGACTTTGAGGCATCACACTAGTCTAGGTCCTTAGCATCTGGCTGAAACAAGAAGAATACCTCGGGCCATCTCGAAGTCGCTGAGAGATGAGGTTTTGGCCACAGTCACCGTCCCGAATGTATGACATAAAATCCAATCTAACATGGATAAGGTTAGCTCAGGCCAGACAGAGTAGGCCTGATGGGATTTGAACAAGGAGCCATTTGGTCCCATGTTCATAACGGTCAATTCGATGGGTAGCTTAGACTCTCTAATTAAGATGCCCATAACATGTGGAAAATCCAAAGGAAGAAAGCATATAACTCAGGCCCAAGGAATCGAGGCCAACATCCAAGGGAGCCCATAATGAAGAAAAGGACCTCCGAAGTTCTAATTCCAGCCCCCACCCCGACTTTTGAGGTATCAAGAAACCTCGCCAGATAGTATGAGGCCTTGACTTGGGTGTAGAGCACTTGAGCGGAGGCCTACTCTACAGCAACCCGGGCCATTTGGGTTTGAAAAGCCTCCTCACCATGGCACGACCTTATCCTTGATCAGCTAATACACCTACTTCGTCTGTTAGAGGATCCTGTTTTGGGACACATATACTCACCAGACAAAGTAGTTGTTATCGGGTTGATTTATGTTACGTTGCACGTTTCAATGGAGCGTCATCATCATTCGAAATTTCAAAGTATTATCGGGAACACTAAGACGAGTCCCAGAGGAATCCAATCCAGTTAGGATACAACCTGACTAGCATATTTTTTTGTTATTTCAATATTTATTTTCCATTTACTCAAAAAAAATAAATTATTTTCCACTTTCCACTATTAATACTATTTCTTTTTCTTGTTTGATAAGAGATGTGACTATATGGATGAATGGAAGCCCTGGGTGACTGGGTCCAGCCCGGATCGGTTTGACCCTCAAATCCATCGGGCACCCGCTAAAATGTTTTGTAAGTTCGGCTTCTAGGGCTACCTTCTGACGTCTTCATCGCTTTCGGCTTTTCAACATTCAAACACAAGTCGATTCCTCCATGGATACAATGCCAATGTAGAAGACGACGACTGTTCGGCCGGCATCCGAATAAACTCCCCCGTCGTCTCCATGGCCACTCCCAATAGAAGCTCAAGGTACTATCTTATTACCGGATTCGGATTCGGATTCGATGAAATTACTGTAACTTTTATGTGAATCAATTTGGTGTGAGAACAGGCGGCTGAGGGCATTCAAGCGGTGGATGACATTTCACGAAGTAGAGTGGAACATGGACGCGATCGATCTGGTCGAAGAAGACGATGAGCAAGGAATAGCAGTGAAGGCACTGTCCGAACTGAAAGAAGGAGACGTAGTCGCCAAAATCCCAAAGAGCGCGTGCCTCACCATCAAGACCAGCGAGGCACGCCGCCTGATCGAATCCGCCGAGCTCGACGGCACTTTGGGTCTCTCGGTGGCTCTCATGTACGAGAGAAGCTTGGGACCTGAGTCGCCCTGGGCTGGGTACCTCCAGATATTGCCGCCGCACGAGTGCCTCCCCTTGCTGTGGACCACCGACGAACTGGACTCGCTCCTCTCAGGCACAGAGCTCCACAATGTAATACTATTATCTCAATCTAGTTACTGATTTTGTATTTTTTGTCGTCAAAATTGATCATTGTGGATGGTTTTAGGCAGACCGTTAAAGAAGACAAGGCTCTTGTCTGTGAGGACTGGGAAGAGAATATTGCTCCCTTGATGAATGACTCAACAACTCTTAAGCTCGATCCAAGCTTTTTTGGTATTGATCAATACTTTGCTGCTAAAAGTCTTATTGCTTCCCGCTCTTTTCAAATAGATGAATATCATGGCTCCGGGATGGTCCCTTTAGCTGATCTGTAAGTTTTTCTTCTTCTGTTTACAGCCGATATGCAGAACAGCATTCATTTACCTGCAATATTAGATCATACATGCTTTCATGACTTTCGATTCTAGCTTCAAATGCAAAATAATATCATTTTGTGCCCTCTCTTTTGGTATTACATTTTCGAGTAATATTGAATGGTTTAGCATTGCATCTAGTATCCACTGTTTGGATGAAGCCGCACAAATTCTAATGCAGCTTACCCGAGACTGTATTCTAGGAGAACTTATCTAAGGAAATCATTTTGCTGTCTGATATACAAGGAAAATTAAGACACCCTTTTCTTCTTTCTGAGTGTACCCATCATATCCTACCAATTTCCTAAACCTCCGATCTCTCTTGGTTACCTCCACTGAACTCTTATGGCAATCTCTAATTTCAGGGTTATGCATAATTGCTTAATTTGCCCCAAAATTAGCCTTTCTCATGATCGACTTTCCAACTGTAATTTGTTTCCTTGCCTAGGTTAGTCATTTGATCTTGGCACTTTATTGTTTTTCAATGATTTATGAATCAAATTTCTGTGCATTTCAGTTTTAATCACAAGACAGGAGCTGAGGACGTACACTTCACCGCTGTACCTTCACTTTCTGAATCTGATGAAGATGAAGATGAAGATGAAGATGAAAGTGGAATTAGTGGTATAGATGACTCGCCAACTCACGCTCTTCCCTCAGAAGAGAATGAGTTGTCTGAAGCTCCTGTTGTCAACGGGTCTTCTAGTGACTCAGAAAGCTCTTCTACCATGGGAGAGGATTCAAAGTTTATGGAGATGATTATCCTTAAAGATGTCAAAGCTGGAGCTGAGGTCAGCACTTATTCTCATTTTTTGTGGTTATTTCCTTATGATAACACTTCCTACAATCCTATTTATATTCCTTGAGTATAATTTTAGGGGTTTGGATTTCAATTTTGAAGTTATACTTTTGCTTTTGCGTGGCGAAGTTAATCTATTTTCCATGTGAATCTCTATTTGAAACTACATGCAATTAGAGGGCTAAATATTGGAGTTAGGAATCAATTTGAACATGGCCCGCCTAATCAAGAATCTAAGATATTCGAGCTTAACTATCAGTGTATATTTATAATCAAGGCCCTCCATCATTGTTCTAAGATTTCAACTTCTGACTGATAGTTTTTGTGTGTGGATGTGATCTGCCTTGTTTTTTGCCTTTGCACATGGATGAGAAGATTGGAAACAAAGGCCTTAACCTTGTCCTTTTGCTCGTGTTAGCCATGCCAAAATGTGCTAGATTTTTAGGTTCCTAACCTCCTATATTGTTTAACCTTCTTTGAGATAGCCTTTATTTGACCAGCACATCTTTCTCATACTCGTTCCTTGCTCTTTTTTTCCTTCTTAGGTTTTTAATACATATGGGACATTAGGAAATGCTGCATTGCTGCACAGATATGGATTTACAGAGCCAAATAACCCATTTGACATCATAAATATTGATCTTGAACTAGTGTCTCAATGGAGTTTGTCTTTGTTCTCTGACCGTCACACCCGGGGAAGGCTATCTACCTGGAGAAAACTAAACTACTCAGGATGTGTCAGCCAAGACTCTGAGTATTTTGAGATTTCATCTGATGGGGAACCCCAACTAGAGCTGTTGATTTTGTTGCACATAATATTATTATCGGACAATGCATACTACATGCTAGATCTAAAAGCATCAGCTAAAGAGGATTCAGAAGGATCTGCAAACATTATATTTTCAGACAAGAGCGGTATCACATGGAAAGAAGTTTCAGAAACAAACAAGAATATGCTTTTGACTAAACCTGTTTGTGATGCGCTGTTATGGTTAGCAAATGCTCGGGAAAGGCTTTATGGTTCAAATACAATAGAAGATGACATAGAAGCACTGAGGAAATGTAGTGTCGTAAGAGAAAGAAAATTGTTTCATTCTTTGATGTTGCGAGTCAGTGAGAGAAAAATTCTCGAGAAGCTCCGAGTTTGTGCTTCAGCAAGTGCTCGGTCCATTAGAACTGATAAGAAGTCCCCTCTGAGGAAGAAGTTGAAGACATAAAATGCAGAGCACTTGCCTTTCATGGTACAGAGAAGCAGCATGCTATTTTTTGCACAATCAGGAAATGAGTTTTGATTTTAAGACAGTAAGAGGTCGATTTTCATGACATGAGTTTCTATGCAAAACCTTAATTTTGTAGTTACAAGTTACAGTTGTAGTGAATCTTGTTTTGTTTGAGACATGCTTTTTGTTGAATTCTGTTTCTTGTAATGGAAAGTTTCTCATGGAATTTTTTCGGAAAGTTTGTGCACTTGAATTATCTAGCTTGTGAAATATATTGGAAGGGCATAGGTCATCATTAGGTAGTTCGCGAATGTTTACATTAAACTTAAACGATGTTTTAGGAAAGTATATTAAGCTCAAATAGTAACAAAAGGAACAGTTGAAAAATATGATTCTGCAAGGAGTTGTAGTATACTCTGTTTATTGTAATAACTTGTTGTAAGCTATTTCTGCATCGTGTGTTATAAATGAAATGAAGGACATGCCTTTTAAGTTAAAAAAAAAATCCATTTTAACAAATTATACTTTTCTCAGGGGTAATTTTCTGTCTGTTTTGATGGATTTTCACAAACAGGCATTTTAAAACAAAATCTTGTTCCAACACATTTATTCATTTCATATCAGCATTTACTTTATTAGCATGGTTCACATTTTTGGCAACATGACAATCTGCCATTAGTAGGCAAGTAAATTCCTACATTTCATGCAAGTAGAGCTGTTTACATGTACAAGTATCATGCAGCTTCTGGTTGCTTCTTAAGCTTTTTAGTGATCTGAGCAACATACTTGCCCTGGTGAAAAGCCTGTTGAAGTTCTAGCTCTGTCGGTTGGCGAGATCCATCTCCAGCATAAGTTCCGGCGCCATAGGAGGAGCCACCCTTCACCTCATTCATCTCAAACATCCAATTCCCAAATGTGTAACCAAGTGGAACAAATATCATCCCATGATGGGCTAACTGTGTAATAGCTGTTAAACTGCAAACAAACAAGTTCAGTAAATTTTAGTTATTACAAGGGTTAATTGCAGATAGCTATTGCGTAAGTAAGATACGTTCTTTACACAAGAACTGCAGATAGTTTTTCTGTCAAAAATGATGAAAATGCCCTTGACCCTGATCTCAAAAGGTATCATTTTTGTCTCTTTTTCTTTTAAAGTGTTTTTACATCTAGTCAATCATTTTCTATATCTAGCCAAAATGTTTTTTTTTTATAGTTATGAGGTCTTTTTTAAGATTAGAGTTCAGGATATTTTCATCATTGTTTTGAAGTTGGAAATAGTTCCGTACAAAAGACTTATAGTACATAATAACTGTGCAATGAATCCGTGTTATAATTGCATAAAGAAATTTAATGATGTTTAAACTGACATAAGTAGGCAAGGGAGGCAGAAACTCACGCGGTTAGCTCCTGGCCTCCCCCATGAAAGCCGGTGCTCCAAAAGATTCCAGCAGGTTTGCCTGCAAGTGCTTGGGTTTCCCAAATGTCAGTGGTGGAATCGAAGAAAGCCTTGACTTGGGCCGACATCATACCAAAGCGGGAAGGAGAGCCAAAGATAAAGCCATCGGCCTCGAGAAGCTGCTCGGGGCTGATCTCCTGCACATCATCTGGTTTAGGAGGGGCCTTCATTTTTTGCAAGATCATATCAGGAAGTGTCTCCGGTACCTTTACATTGAATTGGGTTAGATTAACAACACTAAGTCTAAGATACGATGTTAGTGTGCAGATCACAATAATACCTGCCAGAGCGATGCTTCAACACCTTCAACTGTGTTAGCCCCTCGCTGTATTTCCCGTGCCATGATCTCCACATGACCATACAATGAGTAAAAACTGCAAATGTAGCCAATTCAAATTCATTAGCTTCTCTCTGTAGAGGAAGAATCGAAGGAAGTGAAATATTATTAAAGAGAAACAGAGAGAAAATTACATTATGTAAACTTTGGTGGCTGTCATGGCTTATACCTATACACTTGGTGATCTCAATTCTCTCTGCTACTTAAAGTAAAAATGCCTTCCTGCATAATCGCACATATTAACAACCTTTTGGGGAAAATAAAATCCTATGAATTTTCAGGTCAACTAAAGTCCACAATCGTATGCACAAACACATAAGGAACCAATTGTAGCATGAAATTCAAATTAAAAAAAAAAAAACTGGGTATTTGAGGCCCAAGTGAATCTTCAGATTCCCGATTTCAGAATCTGGTTCTTTCTAACAGCTCAAATAAGCACAACCATTAGTAATATATGCATAATCAAACGCGGAAGCTTAAAAAAACACAATCTTAATCATATCAAACAGAAAGAATCTGATCGAGCAAAGGAAAAAAAACATAGACAGTGAATCGCCCAAATGATGATTCCAAATGATGATTGATGACCTTTCGGAGTCGAACAAGGCAGGGTTGAGGTTGAGGTTGAGGTTGAGGTTGAGGAGAGAATTTGGAGCGACACAAGGAAGACGAACTGGAACACGAAACGCACTGTTGATGCATTATCGCCTTCAGACATTTACTCCAACACGTGTACAAATCCCACTTTTTCAGCTTTATCTCATTTATTTATTTATTTGTGTACCAAACGCTTTGTTTATAACTTAACTTATGTGTGTTTTTGTAGTTACGTTACCAAAAACAGTCTGCTTCAGTTCAGTATTGAGTATTGACCCACCCGGTTCTATTTATTGTTTTATTTATTTACTTACTTGACATTTTATATTTGGCTTATTGTATATTCATTCAATTGATATCCTGCATACTTGTTGTACATTAATATATTTTTTTAGTAATTTATGATATTGATTGTATTAATTGTATATTTTTTTTAACTGAAAGATTCTTCAATAAATAAATACTTACACACCAAATCGTACAAACGTTATATTTATCGGTCGTTCTCGAGAATCCGTGGGATGACCAACGAGAAGAATAGTTCTCGAAAATAGCAACGCAACACCTAAATAAACAACAACTACTAGATCGGTTTTTCTTATCAATTCCCCGAAAAAATCCGTTAATAGGGAGATTCGATCAGGCACGCCACCAAAGGCAACAATCACACCTACCGGAGATATGAGATTCTAGCAGAGAGGACAATAAAAAAATAACACAATAAACAACAACGACGAGCATGAACTACTCGAGACCAATCTCCGAAGTCTAGGGCAGGGATCGGAGCGAGAGGGGGAGGTGGGCGGCGTCGATGGGTGCAAATCTGATCCACTTGGGGCGGCGCAGGGGTCAGACCGAATAAACAGGAGCACGGCTCAGCGGCTCGGACTGCGGAGCTCCGACAAAAGATGGAACCAGATCTGACCAGAGAAGGAGTGTGGTGGAAAGGATCGGCCAGAGTCATTTAGGTCGTCGTCGTCGGGAGGTGAGGCCGGAGAAGGGGGCTTCCGGTCGGCGTGGCCCAGACCCAAGGGGGTCGGAGTCGGAGATGTCGGTGTAGGTGGTGGGAGGACTCGCGAGGAACGGGGGGAAGGGCAGCAACGGCAGAAGGGACACAACAACGGCGGTGGTCGTCAGATTTGGGGCCGAGTAGATCTAGTACTGGAAAATGGACCTAGATAGTGGATCTGGCCGACACGACAAATGCGACCATTTGTTTTTTATCCAATTGATGTTAAAAATCAAATGTAGTGTAATACTTGAATTTACAACAAAACAATCAATTTTGAGATATAACGGGATTTTAATTTGACAATTTGATATCAAGTACCCTTTCAATGACCCTGTCGAGCCTTTATCAAACAAAAGTACCCAGCTCTAACTCCATACACAATTCATGATCCTAAAGAGAAAATATCCAAAAGCTTATAATTACAGAAGTAACAGGCCAAAACCAAAAGTTTGATCACTTGTCAACAAAGGAGGACTCTGCTAGATCTATGGCCCGTGCAAGCCCAGCTGCTTTGTTCTCACACTCTTTCTGCTCATCCGCAGGTACACTGTCAGCAACTATACCAGCCGCGGTTTGAACGTGAGCAACCCATTGCCGGCGCTTGCCCACATCCTTGTATGAATACATTGTGTCATACCGGATTCCGGTAGGGAACACTATAGTTCTCAAGGCAAGGGCTATGTCCATATCACCCGTGAATGAAATGCCTCCAAACCCACCACTGTACGGACCCCGCCTGGTGACTTCCAGCTCATCAATCAACTCCATGGCTTTTACCTATATTGCAACATAGCCCGTAAGCAAAACCTAAATTTTGGGGTTAGTTGCAGATAACTATCACCTACTATACAGTTTCTGCATGTAACTATCTTGACTTAATTTTTAAGTCTAGCTATTTGAACTGAAACAATTGCGAACAACTCTTTTTTTGCCAGCAAATAACAAAAATATCCTCGATCCTAATCTAAAAAAGACTTCATAACTACCAAAAACACTTTGGTTGGATGTAAAAAATAGTTGAATAGATATAAAAGGACCTCCTTAAAAGATTAAACTATAGAGATGGAAGACGAAAAAATGGGTTTATGGGTTTTTTTTTTCGTTTTTTGGGGAAAAAAGAGTTACATGCGATTTTCTGAAATTTTACATAGTTGTAATTAACATTTTAAAGTTGGGGATAGTTATGTGCAAAATACATATAGTACACAATAGTTATCTGCAATTAACCTTAAATTTTGGAATAGACGAAGTGAAGCATATGTAAGGCAAGTAATTCTACACTGACCTTTGGTGCTCCACTAACAGTCCCAACAGGCAATGCAGCACGCAAGGCATCCCAGCTGGTTAAATTATCAAGTAACTCACCACTGACCTGTGAAAAACAAGTACAGATATTACTATATTAGCACTGAATAAGCTGATTGTTTGTTTGATTTACAGTAAACTAGGAATTTGCTAGTGGGAGTTTCATTCGGGAAGCCTATAACGTTAATTCAACAAAAAGGAAAATTTGATCCCCTTTAAACCATCCACAAATTAAATGTGTGCATGTGTTGGTGGGAAGTCATATATTTAAATATGCAACTTGAGCACATGAAATGGACCATTTAGTCCAAAAAGCAATACTTACTGTTGAGCTGATGTGCATTACATGAGAATATCGCTCGATATTCATAAGCTTCTCAACCTTAACAGAACCAGGCTTGGACACCTGTAAGAATGGGATATGTTAAGTACATGATTATGCCCACAAAATACATGTTCTGAATATTGATTGCCATGTTTACACACATGCACGATTTCAGTAAACGCAAAAGACAAAGCATTATGCTGATTAAAATCATAATTTGTATTTTCATCAGCAATGTGTATCGAGATTTGGGCTCACTTGCTTGTGTAGAAGCAAAAAACACCTAACTTTTGATTCTAAGACTTATTAAGATTGATGTATCATGGGCTCAAGATATCCCTTAAACTAGAAAGGAGCTCTAATATTGCCACAAGACCTCCCACCTTGAGAAAGAGACCCAACAGAAGTTGGGAGAGATAGAGAGAGGCACAACAAGAGTTTGAGAAATAGATGATAAGAGTGGGAGAGGGTACCGTTAATGGGACTTGAACACTGGTCCCAAAGACACAAGTTCAAGAGCTTTACCAGTTGGACAAGCAAGCTTTGGTAGAAATATAAATGTTAAAACTAAAATAAATGAATATGAACCTTTCCAACATCATTTCTCCCCAAGTCAACCAGCATAATATGTTCAGCGCATTGTTTTTCATCATTCAAAAGCTCCTCTTCTAACATCTGATCTTCTTTGGGTGTCTTCCCTCTTCTAACAGTCCCAGCAAGGGGGCGATTAATGACTTTTCCCTGATTAAAAAATGAAAAAATTCTGAACTGTGTAATTGCATAGAACGGTAATTTCAGAATTATATTGGAAAATAGAATGATAAAGGAACTACAGAATGATCCTAGAAGGGCAGTATTTACCTTCTTCACACGTGTGAGAATTTCTGGACTTGAAGCAACCAGAATACACCCTCTAGCCTGACCATGAGTAAAACATAAATAGAGAAAAGACTTTAGTAACTAACCTCTTTAAACAAATACCCTTGGGTTATATTAGCAGAACCTGCAAATAAGTCATGTATGGACTTGGATTAACTATCCTCAGCGCTCGGTAAATTTCAAAAGGATCTGCAAAAGTTCGTCGCTCAAAACGCTGACTTAACACAATCTGGAAAATATCCCCAGCCAAGATATGTTCCTTGGCCTGCAACACTGCCTCCTTGTATTTCTCACTTGTCATGCTTGAATTCTCCAATTTAGGACCAAAATGATGTGTATGTAGCTTTATTGATCCTGCAGGCAGCTTTGGGCTGAAATTGGCAAATGAATCACACATTCTACAGCTTAACTTAAGAGAGGAGAAAAATGTCAGTGGAACAACTGTAAACAAATATTACTTACGGATCTATGTCATGTACTCTAGAGAGCAAGCGTTCCAAGCAGATCTTCCCATCATTAAAAGCCTCCTCAGCAGAAGAATATCGATCTAACCGCACCCAGTGAATAACATATGCTTTCTGAGTCAACATAACATCGAATCAACAAAAGGGGAAATGTATGTGCTTCTAAAAGCAGCCAATTAGTTTGTTCCATCAGATATGCAACCAGAACCTTCCATATTAAACGGAGTGCCCATGTCTAGACTTGAACAAACTCCCTAAAATGATAAGGCCAGTGGCACTCAGGAAAACATATTTGGTTCACGGGTCAGAGCTGAAATACCTTCTCCACATGATCAAACACAATTACATCATCATAAAGACCTAGATGGACATCAGGAAGGTTTCTGTCATCTACTGGGGCGTTAGAGAATGGTAACTTTTTATTCTCTGCATACCGCACTGTATCATATGAGAAATAGCCAACCCATCCACCTGTTTAAGAAGATAACTTACTATTAAATATAGACCCGAACTTCATTGGCATTGAGTGATATAGATTTGCAGGAGTTTATGAATAAAAACAAAACCTTTCTAAAGAATATAAAGAGGGTTACTGCCATATATGTCTGACCTCTCTTTGTGATTTCCTTAATGGCATTTTATAGATTTGAATATAAGCCCTGAACAGGCTAAACTTCATTCAGGGGTTTAACACTTTTAACTTCGAAAAATCCTGCAACCTAGCCAGACAAATGTGGCTTCTGAAAACACAAGCAATTCACTTCTCTTACCACAAAACGCTTCTGGGAGATCATCAATAAGTTGGGGTTTCCATCCTTCCATGATTCTCCTAGGGACCACCATTGGATCCTCCACAATCTCCTCTGTCATAGACCCTTCCAGATGGTCCATAACTGTAACCTTATTCTCTTTAGCAACGATTTCAATAGTTGGTTGGGCTCCCACTACACTATACCTTCCCTACAGAATTAAACAAAAATGAATTTGAACCATTCATGATTTTATTAAGATACACATAAATAGAAAGGATACAAGGAGGCTTACAGTACTAGAAGCCAGCTGACCAGGCTCAACAGATTCGAACAAAAAACTTGGAGCATCTCTATCGTCTTCCTTCACCAAACACCGATAAGCCATCACAGGAGTGAGGTGATCTGAGAATATGCATTGGTATAGAGGAATTAAATTCCCTTCCTTGGAAGCAGCTATGAAATTTTCCGACTGGTCAACTGGGAAGAAATCCATCAAACAATATCAGAAAACAAACAAGATGAGAGAAAAGAAAAATAACCCACACTGCATAAATTAAAGTACATAAATATTGTAATAGATTTATCCAACATGAATCACCAAATTCAATCCAGACATTATCACTACCAAAATCTAAATGAGTATATGCCTACACTTGGTGTTTACATTTCACAGCCACCAAAGAACACACTTAACCCTCAAACAATAGAGCCTCCATAATTAAAATTCCATTGCTTCCCTAGGTTTTCAAATTTTCAATTTCACCTTCTCCCGCTCTCCCAACACTTGTCGGATGCAAAGCACAAAATCTACCAAATTCGCTTCCAAACAACAGAATGTTGGGCAAGAGAGAATACCTAATGATGGAGACGACAAAGCAGAACACTTAAAGGAACAGAGACGAGAGGCCGATTTGGAGGTGGAGGTGGAGCCGGGAAGGGCGAGGGAAGTGGGGGTAGAGCTCGAAAATCTAGTGCGGAAGCTGAGAGAGAGAGCCGGAGAGAAGCGCAGGGTGGAGGGAAGGTGACGGGGTGTAGCGGCTAGGGTTCCCATGGTGAAGGCATTGGGGAGAGAAGCTGCGGAGTAGAGAGAGTGGAGCGCCATTTCGACCGGCGGAGACGTCGTGCCGTGGTTTGTTCTCAATAGACACTACACTAGTTACTAGTTTGTGACTTGCGGAGCCGACACCGTAGGCGCCGGACATGTATCCATCCAGTCTTTTATTATGAATATCGTTCGGAGGAAATGAATGGGAGTCACGTGCTCCTTCATATTAGCAGGCCAGGCCTATCTCTTTCTTGTTTCTTGAGATTTTTGGGCTTTTAAGGGGTAAGGATGAAATTGGGCTAAAGTTTGGGCCCACGTAAACGAGATACATTATCCAGCTTAGTTTTTTTTTTCCATCATAATAATCGTAGTATTATTAAGGGAAAATAAGTAGAGGACGAGGCAGAGTTTCGGATATATCCGGAACGCTATTCCTTTTATCAAAAACATTGGATAATCCAGTTAACTATTAGGGGATCTATCTCTATTCTCTAACTGAAATGCTTCTAACTCTTCCCTAGTTCGACTCGGATGGGCCTGTAGTGCCTCAGATGCTTGTCAGCCAAGCTAACGATACCTTGTATGATTAAGAGAGTAAGGTACCCGAGGAGGCATCGAGGAGAAGGAGGAGGCTCGGGACCGAGTAATGTCCAGTCCCTTCAGGTCGGGGTACGACTCCTCTCTAGTACACTATAAGTGTTGAAGCTCATTGGATCTGACAAGACTACATAGAAGACCTCGTCTGGTTGATGCTTTTCTTGTTTTCCGTACATCAAGGACAGCTTGCGAGATGGATGTAGTGGAGCCAGAGGCGGTGGAATCGGTGCTGGTTGGGGCGACAACAGTAGTGGCAATTGATGTAGTGGGGTGGTTGTGGTGGCGGGGGAATATGCGGTGGAGACAG
>JAYMTN010001073.1:0-13798 GCA_036897425.1 Erodium trifolium | reverse complement strand
TCTGTAGCGGATCGCAATACTCTCAGCAAATCTTACCACTGTATGGGTAATGCTCTCCTCTGAGCGCCCATCGATCAATGATGATGAGAACCCGAAAAGATATTAGGCTGAGGTTGGGTATCACCAACGTCAATCGAAACGATCGAACTTGACATTAGCTTACGTTTTGACAACAAAGTAATGTCCCAATTAACCAGTTTTAACTCAAATAAGACAAAGAAATCAATTTTCTTTTATTTGTTGATCATTAAACAGAGATCAAAGAAGACTTAAATATCTCCCAATTTGATTCTTCTACTAATAAAAATAACTCAACCTACTGCTGAACCCTAGACTCTTACCCACCCAATCCATTTAAGATGATGTTTTAGACCATGTCTTCAGGTGGTGAAGGCAATTCAGCCCTTCGATCTTCTGAGGGGGCGGGGGCTCACCCCGCTTACGATAGAAGTGGTCGGGATGGACTCACCATGGATGGATAATCAACGTGAGTGGTCTCTCGTCGTCTATGTGTGTTTGGCCCCGACAATATGTACTTACAAGTTACAATCTCGACCTACAAGACTGATCTGACCACAACCATATCATTGCTTCGACATCCTCTCCTTGTTGATGTTGACGAGAGCATTCCTTCCCTCATCCCCTGCTATGAAGAGAGGTTGGTGGTTAAGAGGTTGAGCTAGGTCGATCTTCACATTTACGCGAAGTGGACCGCCCCAACTCCTTCTTGTGGTATTGGTATCCACTTCTATGCATGCCCCCAGTTTGTTGTCAATCTGTTCACCCATTTTGACGTTACGTGCCATAACCGGGAAATTGGACACACGCGCCCACACCAAGGTATGAGTGAAGGCGATCTCGGATTGGATTAAGCACGAGTCCACCTCCTCCAGAACCAAGAACGAGCGGAGAAAGTCCCACTATTCACCCCCTCAATACCAAATCCTTCTCCTCCCCGGTCTTGAAGAGAAACAACAGGACCCCATCGTCGAGAGATCGAATAGTTATGTTGGGGAGCCGCTTGATGATCCACATGACCCCCGCTTTGGTCAACCAGTTGAAAGACTTATCGGAGATGATGGTGACGATGAAGACAAAGCGGAAAGGTGAGTCCTCTCCCTCCACATCCTCCTCCAGAATCGTTATCTCCTCCGGCGTCATCCGCTCATGAGATCATGTAGGTCCTCCACCGAAGTCGTTGTCGGTGACGTAGGTCGTCTGTCCATTCGTTCACCTTGGGTCAAGGCTCACCCGACTCTCGAGTTGTCGTGCGCAGAAGGTCGTGGGTGGCACGAGGCTACCTTGGACAAGACCGGCCTTGCACATGGGCCTTTTCACGCATATGGAATTTCCCAACCTCGAGGAAGGTGGAGGAGATCTGCCGATAGTTACCAAATAGGTAGGGGAAGTGGGAGTTACGGTCACAGAGGTTGTCGCCATCATTGACAAAATCGCTGCATTAAAAACCCTAGACAACCGTCCGAGAGAAGAGAAGGAGGGCAGGGCACTCTTATTTTCTTGCATTTTGTTTCACTAATCACTGTATTATTGTACTAACCTAATGTACGGATCATGAAAAGAACATGAAAGACTGTATAAAAAGAACCAAAATAACATTTCTTAGGTACCGAATCCATTAATAAGTACAGTCAAGGTCTCAGTCTCAGTCTCAGGAACAGCACAAAGGTTTGGCAAAATGCAATTAAGACAAAAAGAAGTTGCAAGGTACCGAATCTATTTTTCAAGTACTAAGGACTTTACAACACATGAATAAAAAATTCAATCCAAATAATCATATATGGACAGAACACAACTCCACTATTTTTCAAGCACTGAGAACAAAAAAAAATTAATAATACCGAAAAGCGACAACTGTGACTATTAGTGCTGATAGGCCTGCTTCAATCTTTCCCCATGGAGTCATCTCTTACCCCTAAGATTGCTCTCTAGCATCTAATCTCGTATGATCCAGCTTTGGTGATGTAACGGACCCATTCAACGGTGTTGTATCCACTCTTTTCCCACACCTGCACAAGGCCATGAGAAATTGAGGTGTTTCTAAACAAAGAGGAAGCTGCACAACCAAAACTTGTTTGTCCAACTGGTCAAACACTTGAACTAGGGTCTTGGAACCGGGCTCAAGTCCTAGCAACAATACATCACTTCTTATTTCTCTACCCAACTTACATTGGGCCTATGTCCTTCTCTATTCAGCCCTTACTGGGTCTCTCTCAAGGTGTGTGTATGTGTGCGTGCGTGCGTGCGTGTGTGTGTGTGGGGGTGTCGAGAATTCAACGCTTTCTTTCACATAAGGAAGCTCGTTTCTTGCTTGATACAGCCATTTAAAAAAGTTCTTTACTCAAAAAATTGTTTGGTGCTCTTCAGCCCAAAATGCTATGATACACCTGATTTAGTCGATAAAAAAAGGAAGTTGCATAAACAGGTTGGGGTAAGTACCTTGAGGAAACGGACTCGTAGGCCAGAGGCCGTAAACATGGGAACCTGAAGAAGAGTTGGCTGGTTAGGAGCCGAAAACCAAGGTATAAAAGTAATAACTCTGCTAGTTTATAAGTACTGATAGCATCAACAGAGCCAAGTAATTAAACATGTCTTTAAAATAGAAAGATGCATACTAAAATGAAACCAAATTATTCAAGTACGAAAAATAAATAAAATTGATTGGGAACCTGAAACTCCATCTGAATTGGTGGTCGGGTCCAAGATTTCTTTTCTACTATGGTAGAAATCAACTCAACTTCTGCACTCATGGTAGTTTCAGTTTGTCCAGGAAACTTCTTAATCCTACAAAGTCAAAACAGAAGGCCACAAGTGAGCCACACCGCTGATGATAGATTGTTGACTGTGAAACAAGAGTCAACATCGAACTAATTATGACATGAATGATATATTCCACAGCTCAATAGATATCAGAACAAATATATGTGGAGTAAGTTATGCACATATTTGCAAGAAAAATTGAGATGCATATATAGAAAAAACTTTCTGGACTAATAAAACAGCAAATAAGTAATTACTTACTTCCAAACCAAACAATCAAGTGATGCATTGTACTTTGCTCGACCTGATGTCACTTGGAAGTTTGTTTTTGCTGTTTGTTTCGGGACTGGAACCTTGATGACAACTCCAAGAGCAAACATTTTTGCCCCAAAGACACTCTTGATCTGGAAAAATGACTTGTAAATTAACTGAAGAACTCCTAACATTTGAATAAAATAGAATTCTCAAAATGTAACAAGAACCTTGACATTCACTTCCATGCGTGTCCGGCCAAGTTCCTTGATTGTTGGCAACACCCGGAATGGAAGATTTACACCCTCAGTGATACGGTATCTATGTCAAACAAGTTAAAATGTGACTTAATCAAACAAACAAATCATAGAAGAACAACCCAAAAATAATCCTTCTCTTGTTATGTAGTGCAAAAATTGGGATGGGTATGGTTTGTTTAGAAGTTAATAACTGGTAATCACTTATAAAATAGTAACAATAACAATAGAAATGTATACACCATTGTATTTAGAGACATGTGATTATGTTTTCTTTGGTACAATACATGTCATAAATAAGCAAAGAAGAAAGTATAAGAAGAGATAAACTTACTTCATCAACTCGAATTCACCATCTGGAGGCACAAAACTAACAGTCTTTTCTGAGTTGAACCTTGTTAAATTTACACATTGATGGAAGGTAACATCATCAAGCTCAATAGTTTTACCACTGCATTAGAAGTCATTACCAGGACTGAGTTAAACATATATACGCAATCTTGAAGAATCGAATATCCTCTAACAAACAATTCAAAATAAAGAGATCATATTTTCCCATCTCTAACAAATACCAAAAATATCTTCCCGGGAAGAATACAAGTCCTAAATGCAAATTAAGTAAAACTATGATTTTAGATATGAAATCAGAAAAGAGGGCAACAATTAAACCTCTACAAAATACCAAAAGATATCAGTTAAAAAATGAAGCAATTAGCATATGCTAGGTGTGTGCAGTGAGCTTACTTTAGTATGTGATAATAGTGTTACAGACACAAATGATATCAAACTCTATTTAACAGTGTACAAAATAATTGAAAAGGACGAAAACAAAAAGGAGATCACTTACACTCAGGAAACATATCCTTAAGCCTCAAATAGAATGTGGAAATAGAAAAAGTAATGATAAGGACAAGGAAGCATATCAACTACCTTTTAGCTGGACGGGATTTAAGTTGTGATTCCTTTTCAAGCCCAATTTTATCATTTAAACCCAACTTCAAATCAGGCATTCCAGAAAGGAAGCACTTCATAAGAACCTTCCCCGTCACATCACAACGCAGAACACTACCTACAATCGCCGATGTGTTAATTAGTGCTCAAACGGATAGAGGTTCTGCTGAAATAAAAAAAAATTAACACACCAGCTTACCTTTGGAAGACATAAGCAGATTGACACTTTCCACAATGTCCAGAAATACCTGTAAGGAGTAAATGTCAAAAATACAGCAAAATAAAAAATATATAGTGTGCTAGAGATAGATGTATAATCACCTCATTCTTTTTATAAACAAGGCCCTCCCGTCGCCATCCAACAGCACCCGTAACTTGTAACGTTGCATTTGGCACTGGTCTGTCTGTAGGCTATTCAAATTTTCCACATCGTAAAAAAGGTTGTCAAACATTTAATGTGATATACACATAAAAGAACCTTTAGGCTTCATGTTCTATAGGCATGTGCTCTCTAATTCCATCCAAATAGAAGAAACTCAAGAAAAAAAAAGTTGCACGTCTCTTGCATCAGAGAACCATCTGAAATGTATAATGAACAGAATTCTTACCTTAGATGAAAATGGTGAGCGCACTCCTTCCTGAGTGATGTAAAGCTTTAAAATCTCCGGTGACAGATTTTGTGGGTAGCCGAAGTCCATGATTTCTGTCATACGAATGTACATAAACTCATAAGTTTAATTGATAGCTTTGATTCTTGAAAATAGATTGAATTATCAATTCATTTTGTCAACAATTACTGGAAAAATACATCACCAACATGATAAACCTAAACAGCAATTACTTTCTACAGACATACGATTCTGTTCTAATGAACTAAGTAATCTAACTGAAATTTGTTAGTGACCCAAGGGGAAAAAGGCAACACAGTTCAGTCAGGTTTACTTTATATGATATTCTTCTAAGTATTTGTACAGCTGTAGACAGAAAAACACAGCAAAACTGCAGGTACAGGAAAAATAGAGATCTCTTTCGTTTAAGAACGGCCTGAAGGACTTAAATATACTACACAAAACACAAAAAATATAACAAGTGTAACACTAAAGTGGAGTGTTAGGTAAATAATGTTTGCCTCATTGTAAAGATACAAGTAATGGCATTGAGGAGATGATGACTTATTTCATTGCCTCCACAACTTCTCATACTGTAGTGACAACTGATGCAGTCCCTATGCAAATCTTATTCTGTCAACCACATCTTTCTTACTAATTCTCATATGCAGTAAGTACTTTCTGTTCTCTCTACATTTTTTCTTCACAAGTCAAACTTTTTTTCTGGTTTATATTTGCTAAAGCCTGATCCAACCCAAAAGCACAAGCTAATGGATGGGGGCCTCAATGTTCTTATCAAGATGGTCACTCAATCCACATTATTCCGATGTGGAACATCTACAATAATCTTCAAGTATTGAGATACCCTAAGTCTTTGCCTTACTTCTTATGCCCATGTTCCTATCTTATGAGTTTATTATTTTACTTCATTTTTACTATTTTAGTATGTCTGTATGTGTTCACATATATCTTTCTGGTCAAATAAAGCTATAGCAGCATATACAATAAATATACATATACATCACAATGTAAAACAAAAGTGCAACACCATAAGTATGTGGGAAATAATAAATTGGATTGGTTCACAAATCACATACCATCTAACAGCTCATAAATTAGAACAAAATTATTTCGAATGGCGTCTTCATCAAAAGATCCACCAAAATAAGATTTGAACAAAGCAACAGCCTGCAAATAAAACAAATATCAGATATCAAGAACTGCATGATACACATAGTTCTATACCTGTCTTCCATTCTAGAAAATGGAAATGCCCTGGAAGTTATAAGTTACAACAATGAACAAGCACAAAAAAAAAACTATGATATTGTATTAACCATAGTCAACTGAAGCAACGTGTCATAGAGTATAATTGTCTATGGAATCTTCATTAAATATCAAGCTTAACAAGTGGACATCCTCAACTTAAGGTCTTTATCAAAGCAGGAACACATAAGCTCAGTTCAGTTGCAGAAGGCACTATATAATATCTATCATATAGAAATCACTAAGGTTGGAATAGCAAGAGATGAGAAGTGCATAATCGATAGATGTTCGAGGAAAAGGGCTAGTGCAAACAATTTAGAAGATTAAACGGGTGGTGCTTGAGCTTTTTGCAAGCCAACACCTATGGAATGGAGTAGTTACATATAAATATATATGTTCCCGTGAAAACTTTGTAATCATATAATGACTCATTCCAGATGCACCAAATCAGTCAGAAAATTAAATCTAGATGCCAGGTAAAAAATAACTACCTGATGAATGCCGAACCTAGATTTTGAATTCATAACAAAAAAAAAAAAACAGAACTGAATTCATACAGAAGTGTAAAGAAAAAGAAGAAGCTGAATACCTCAACAACAAACTTGAATGCACAAGCCACATTAGCATTGCTGCTGACAACAATCACTATGTAAACATTGCTGATTCTCATATAAAAGAATGAGCAGCCTCCAATCTGTCGCACAGGACATGTACCAAGTTCCTTTGTTTGCATTATATGCATACGAAAGGCATCCACCATATTCCCCCTGTACGAATAAACAGATGCATATATTAACAGCATGTGAGCTATCACACAGAATAGCTTCATGGAATTTCAATTTCATAATTCATATATAAAAATAATTTATAATGGCACATGGAATTTCAATTTAGATGACAGTGGAAAAGAAAACTACAATTATTTCCCGTCCATCAACAAGCACAAGTACGTACGTACAACTAACAAAGACAGAAATAAGGGTCAACTTCTAATAAGTGCATCGGGATCCCACAAATAGTCAGCCTAGAAATCAGTAGCATCAAAGAAGGGCTTCAAAATTGGAACCAACCAAAACTCCTCACTCTACATACATAACCAATCAAAAGTTCAAAACTTAGTTCTATGGTTTGACACAGTACCCCGTTACACAAACCTCACAACCCATATGATATGCAAATAAAAGCTCCATTACCCTTTAAAATATCCGGATTCTCATCCATAGTAACCCCAAATCCGTCCAATCAACTACATCATATTCTGTATATCTAGCATGTTGTGCTGAAAACATAAATCGACCCGCATTACAAACTAAATCCGAACTTTTAACACGAGAATCTTATGCTTTTGACTTTTAGCACATTTCACCATTATAGTTAGGTGAGCTGTAGATTGAAGCAATCAAGCCATGCCCAAATACATTAACACGGAATCATCAGCACACACTGCTCGAAAGTACAAAATCAAGTAATAGCACAAAAGCTCATTCGAACTCAGTGACAGACTGAGAAACATTTGCACATTCATATGCCGACAAGTAATTCAGAACGAAACAGTAAAGCAATTGCAGGAATTGGGATAAAAGGAGAGGTGCAGAGGAAGAAATCTTACCCGACATCGTCGCGATAGAGGCGGTTGATGAGAACGTCGCCTCGGAGATTCAGGAAGTAAACGGCCGAAGCAGCCACCGGCATCTCCGATCCGGCGGATCGCGTTCGAGGGTAACCAGCAAAACAACGGAGAAATCAACGGTCGGGGTCTCAGATCTAGCGATTCGGAGGTCGGTCGACGAGTGGGAAGAGAGAAAAATGGGGAAGAAAGCTTGAGGAAATGGGATGAACTAATTTCCAGAGAGTTTAGAGTTGTACGCACGCAGCAGTCAGCTGCTCGGAGCTGTTGGCCACTCCACGCGAGGCTGACAGCACGTGAGCCTGTCACGTGCGTTTCGACACAAAAGATGAAAAAGTTAAAAACGTCGCCTGAGAGATTCGAACTCTCGCGGGGAAACCCCATGTACTTAGCAGGCACACGCCTTAACCACTCGGCCAAAGCGACGACTTTGAGAATAGTCATTTTTCTCAATTTCTAAACATGAAACTACCAAGTTGCATGACGCTTTACGGTTATGGTTGTCAACTGTCAAGCACTTGGGGAAGGGATAATCAAATCAACTCCTTCTTTTCCTTCTAAGATCACCTTCAATGGTCGTTATAGGAGGCTAAAAAGGAGTTGTAGAAATTTTTGAGGGGAGATAAATAATAAAATAATCAGATTTGAAGAGATATTGTTGATGGTTGTAGGATCCTTACAATGATTTTAGTCATCTTAAGGCATTTTTTTAAGAGAGAGAATATTATTTGCTCTTGCTACTACACCAAAACAACTACTCTATAGCCCACCCGTTGTAAAAGTCTAGACGGTAGTGGACATCCTCTACACCAGCCTCCCTCATACTCGCTTAGTCTCTTGATCTCTTCACCATCCGAAAAGATTAAGGAGTAAAAGGCCAAAGAATGAACCCAAGGTCTTAAAGACAATTTCTAGGGGGAGCCAACGATCAAGAAACAAGTTCGAGACTCTTACCTCTACCCCGCCCAGAGGTGGTAAAGGAACTCATACCTAACATCCCGACGAGGTTTGTTAAATAGTCTCCCATGTCGAATAAAGCCTCTTAGAAAGTATAGGATGACAAGGGGGTGCCATCATAACCCTTATTTGGCCAGCTCGTCATGACCCGACTCCTCTACCAGTATGCGTCACTAACCTATGACGATTAGTGCGCTCCACTCTGCTAGGTATAAGATCTTATAATGGGATTGACGTACAATCAAGACAACTAATTATGACTCAAGCTCTGAGGTGTGTGATTTGTTCCATGCTCATCATAATCATTAAGCTACCTGTAGTTTTTTTGTCAAGCCAATATATATAAAACATATAGTTTATCTTGACCATGAGCACTGGGTCCAATTCCGTTGAAAATGGATTTAGATATAATGCGGTCTTTAATCGTTCTTTTGTATAATCAAACTCACAAATCAATAGTGTTTCTGAGTGGATCATTAAACATATTTAGCAATCGTGTTCACGATGAACCTAGGAGTGGTAATTGGGTTTTACACCGTTTAGTGGAGTACACAGTCTCTTACACTGGTCGTACAACAAATGGATGGTAAAAAGGAGGAGGGGGTTTCTTTTCAGGGCGTCCAGTTGCTGCTCAGGGTCCTCACAACGATAGAGGTCACGCAACCCGAGAAGTCGGGTTCTTGGGTATGGCTAGGAGGTCATGACTCAAACGGCTCAACGACCGGTGGGGGTTGACTGAGCTCCTAGGGACAGCGGCAAGTGGTAGATATCCAACACCCCTAGCTCGCCTCCCGTAACGACGCAAGACTAGTCTCATCACCGATGGTTTGATGGGGGCATCTATGGGGCATGACGTAATGCACGACTCCTGGGTTGATTTGGGACGTCGACTTGCCTTGATAGCCACCATATGAACCAACACTTCCTGACAGAGCACATGGTCGGTGAAGATAAAGGTTGACCAATAGGGTACGATAGAGGACCCAGTAGGTTCAAAGGGCGTCGACTCCAATAAAGCGATACAAATATCATCGAGGGTGTCAAGGGTACCAGCGAAGGGTGGAACACACCTCGCCCAATCCAATGAGTAGTTAGGGGTCGATGAGGTGTCCGCATGTACCACTTTCTTACCAGACATAGAGTGGGGATGGATCCACCAAGTACTATAACGACACTCCTCTACCTCATCAAGAGTCAACACTTATATGTTTTTGGGGCCCTTGTTGATTATAAGAGGGAGGACGACGACCATTGGTTCTACATGATAGTATCCAGTCCAGCCATGCACAACCCCTTCTCATGTTTCGGAAAGGCCAGACCCGTTTTGTCATTCTCCAAAAGTTATATCAATGGTCCCGACAATTATCGTAGCTACATCCTAGACCCAGCTTATTGATTCATAAGGCGGGTTTCATTTGCTTTTACTCCCATAATGTTTAGACCTTATGTTTAGTTCAATTTTCAATTCTCCTTTGATTTATGGTTTTTATTGCGTAGTCGTTTATCCGTCGATGCCTTCGAAAGTTTATGTATAAATTGTCTCTCTTGCGTTTAGAAAAACAAGTGTTTCTATTTAATAGTTAAAAAAAACAATATATAATAAACAAGACCAGAAACCTAACTACTTGCACAGTAATTTACTAATTAGTTCCATAAATCCTTCCATTTTCCTTTGTCTTTAACCTATCGTCATCATAAACACACACACACAATCCGAATCCCTTAAATGAGTAACCTTAATCCCCACAAAGCAGGACGGTAGATCGATCATTGATATCTCCGGAGCTTATAATCAAACACAGGTTGCTTAGTTTTCCGCAATTCCGTCGCCGACTCTGACGATCGGTACCGGCGGTGCGCGGTTGGTGATCTCGGAGGAAGTTCGTGGATGGGGTTGTTCAGGAGGTTAGCAGGACTGCTAGGGCTCGCGAAGGACGAAAATCACGAAGGTGACGACGACGGTGCCAATACCAATCCGTCCGACGAACAGTTTCGAGAACGCGTCATGTTTCAGGAAACCGGGCTCCCCCGGAAAGGCTTCGCCGTACCGGTCAAGGTCGCCGTCGACCGCCCGCAGCTCGCCCCGATTGTCGTGCCTTGCTCTTCCGGTGACGGTGGGGTTCAGGTTCGTCGTTTGCACTGTTTATCTGCACCAAATTTCTGACGACGTTTTAGGTTATATCTGAATAATTGTGTAGACTAGTGTTGTCCAGTTGCTTATTGTTGATTTGGGTTCAAAATTAGTTGCTTTCTGGTTGCCCAATGGGGTTGAAAATGCTAGAATGTCCCAGTTAGCTATGCATATGGGTTCTGGGATCCCCAAATGGTGCCCACATCTGTAAAAGTGTGATCTTTGGATCCTCAGAAATTTGTAACGGGAAAGTTGAGAAAATGATAGAGACTGCCCTTAATTGAGGATTCGTAAGATAGGATTAGTATATGATTCTTCTGATTGGATGAGTACTGCTTAGTGCTTCGTAAGTTGTCCTGTTTTTATAAGAGAACAAGGTAAAACATTAATGTTCACTTCACTCTACAGGAGCTTAGAAGTGTTAATCTCGAATTGTTTGTTCCGTTTTAGAATCTAATGTGTATGTTTGACACAATCTGTGGGCATTTGATACTGAACCAGACACCAGCAAAGTTATTTTGATCATTAGTGAAAGCTTGAATTTTTACATTCACTATGGAGGACCACTTTCATGTTAAATGGAAATTAAACCTTTTCTGGGAGTAGTCATTGTAGTGTAGGAAGCATTTAGAGGGTATAGTCCTTGCGGTTTTCTGTATGTGTAAAGTTTAACTTATGAGATTATATAGTTGAAGTACATCTGATTGCTCGGGTTGTCAAAGTTAAAAGTCCAACCTTGTCAGCTAGATTTTCTTCTTCTTTGAAACACCATCTGTTTGAGGATGTAGTTTATGCTGAGTGTTCTGAAGTGGTTCCCATCCTGCTTCTTATCATCGTAACTATGAAAATATCTTATAGAACTCTTATTGTATGCCTAAATACCCCAAAGCAATTCCCGAACTGAAGGTTTTGAGTGGAGTTGAATTGGTGATTATGATGCCTTCCCTTTTCACTAGTTTGTTTCAGTATTAAGAATAGACGCGGTTAGCATATATCATCAAATAAAATTTCCCTGTTTTACAGTAAGAGATACATACTTTTCTTCTTCTTCTTTTTCCTGTGTGTGTGTGATCTGAGATACAAGCCCAACAATGAGCTACACAATAGGAGATAGCTCTTCCCTTCTCTAACCCCTCCTCCTCCTGCACCCAAAATGGTTCCGACCCATCTCAACTAGTGAGATGGGAAGCTTGGATAGTTTAGATGAGCCCTTGGGGACTACTTTTCTCCCTTTTAAATGGGTGGTTTATCCATGTGTTCTGTACTGTTGCCATTCTTTTTCTTTTTAGTGGTAACATTATCATTATTATTATTTTGTATTTTGCTTTCATCCATTTTTCATTTGGAGTTCTCAAGTTGGAATATTGAGGAAATGTCCAAATTTAGCTTTCAGAATGACCATCTCTCTTTTGGTTGATGATATAAAACATTTTTGTTCATATTTTCTTATACTAGATATGTTGCGGTCACTTAATAACATGTAAATTCACATCGGAATAAGTACCTTGATAAAGGATATGGAATTGTCCTTACTAATATGTCTCCTGGCAGAGAATTTTAGGGATCATCCTTACCTATATGTCTCCTGACAAGAGGATATGAAATTCTCCTGTAGATTATCCTTACCCCGTAGATTGTATATGTACATATATGTTCCAACAAAGGATATGGAATCGTCAGATAGATCATCAATGTTCCTATAAGTTATCCTTACCTAGGATATGGAATTGTCATATTGATTATCAGTTGTCATACTATATGCCAAGTGTAGTTCCTTCCTTCTAAGGATTTTAGGACAAGATAGTCTGATTTTAAACTCTGTGGTCGGTTGTCTTTTACGTTTCATTTTGGATATCCTGGTAAATTTTGTGAGATTTGTTTTGTCTGCTAAGCTGTCATTCTTCTTGTGGTAGGAGGTATGATCACATGAACATGAAGCCTTATAGTTGGGAATATATTTAGGATCTGACTAGACCCGAAGCTTTATAGTTGTGAATCTGAATATCTTACCACCTTTCTGTAGACATTTTTTTTCATAAATAGAGAACCAAATTCATTTTTCATAAATAGAGAACAAAATTCAGCACTATTATTATCTGAACTGGTAGTGTCTGAACAGCTTATAGATAATGATTACTTGGTCTGCTTACAATTGTCTTTGTTCTTAAATGAATTCAGGGTCTAAGATGGTATGCAAAGCTGATGAGGATAGATGAAGATGGAGATGTAGCAGAGGAGTTCCTTGAAGAGGTCCTGTTGGAGACATCACCAAGCAATGAAGAACATCAAAAGCCTAAGCCTCTACCCAAGTTTCAAGTGAAGTACAGTACCAGACCAGCTAGAGTGAAGAACCAGGTGATCTCAAAGGACGGAAAATTGCAGCTGTGTGTGGAACACAGAGGTAGATTGGAGTGGATATGAAGAACCCTTTAATTGCTTCGGATAATTATAGTATAACTTGTGGAAGAGAGAGAGAGAGCCTGTACCCTATTGTATTGCTGTCAAAGCTGAACCGACCAAATGCTTGGAACCTCGTACTTGAAATCTAAGTTAAGTTAGATGTAAACATATGACAGAGATTGGGTTGTGTAGATTTCACTGGTTCAAATTCTATTACATGAATCCTTCTTCAGTGGCTGGCTTTGATGAACATAGTCGATGATGGTGTCGACGGGCTTGTGTAGGCCTCAATTTGTGGGCTTTATGCTCTGCTTTCTCGTGGCCCAGTTCCATGCTCGCAAGTGCTTCCTTCACTTTCCTCCTCTCACTTGCTCTGTCTTTCTCTTCCTCTGTCCGCGCCTTTGCTCTCTCTACCTACAAGCTTTATCAGCATTAAACACAATACTAGAGTACCCACAGTGGTATAGACTAAATCTGGTCTACTGTAGGTTAAAGAGACGTCGAACCGTCTCGGCAGAATGGTACTTCGAATCTCTGTCGCGGGTCTATTCGACGGGGACTCTGTCCGCGG
>JAYMTN010001072.1:0-13803 GCA_036897425.1 Erodium trifolium | reverse complement strand
AGAGGGGAAAATGTGTTACCCCCGCCGACACCGTCTACTCCCGCTCCCTCGCTCCGATCTCAGCCCCGGTCATCGAAAGCCGTCGTGAGTGGTTACTGCTCGTCATTGTTGTTTATTTTATTTGTATTTTTGTTTGTCCCCTCTGCCTAAATCTCGGATCCCGATAGGTGTGGTTGCTGTCTTTGATAGCGTGTCCGGTCGAGTCTTTGATAGCGTGTCCGGTCGAGTCTTTCTATCGGGATGCATGTGAAGCAGTATAGGGGAAAAGAGAGGAGGTAAGTTTTAAGGGTTTCCATAAATGGCAATTGTTCAACGGATATGATTTAGGTGTTGTGAAAACAGTGACACAATGTGTGAGAGTGAGCGAGACTTGACGTTTGGATATTTATAAATTTAGGGGGTCAGAGACACAGACATCGATACTATGTATTATGAATCATTATGGGCCGTTAAGTGTTGGATCTCTTTCATCATTCATTCACACAAACCTACTCCTCTTTCCTTTCCCCTTCCAGCACTCTAGTCTTCTTCTCCTCTCTCATCCACACACTATACACTTCAACCTCCTCATTCATTTTTCAACTCAACTCTCTCTCACCCATTAAGTTTTGGGTTTAAGACTCTTGTTGTTATCATTTTCCTCACTCCACACCTTTTCCTTTTTTAGTATTCTTTTGGGTTTCTTCTTGTGTCCACAAAATTAGGATCCCTCTCCCGTTAACTTTCTACACTTGTGTGTCCCTTGCCATGCCATCTATGCACATACCCACGTCCACATGCCCTTCAACTTCAATAAAAGAAGTTGTGCCTTAGAAATCTATGATTTTGGGTTGCTCGATCCTGAAAATTATTTACGGGACTTGAAGGTCACGACTCACGACTTGAACATAGGTAGGCGGTTTTATATCATTTCTAATTTCGTAGTTTAGTTTTCTGTCGATTTTTTGTAAGTAAAAATCCTGCCGCAAAAATAAGTTTTATTATTTTTTGTTTTGTAAAGACAACCGTTGCATGTATTCAAACACAACTTATAATAAAGTTCAAGTACAAATCAGAATATAGAACTCAATAGTAGTTAACATATTTTTTAAAACATTAACTAACATGATTCAAATGGAACATAATCAAAACTGGATTTAATAAAACCCAAAAATGGTCTCTCCTAGGGTTGAAAAAACCGACCGTCTCCTTTCCTCTTCTCTTCGCTTCAATCAACCACCGAGCACCACTGAGCCCCCCATTTCCATGGATTCTAATCAACCACAGTCACCGAACCACGCCGTTCTGACCATCACCCACCAGCCTTACCTTTTCCTACCCGACATGAACTACCCCCCCTGTCGCTCCTCCGTCGGTTTCGATTCAATCAGAGACCACGCCGACATCTAATACGCTGCGCGACCACATCCTTGTGACCGGATCTGGTCCGGAAGAACAAGCGCACCCTCGACCAACATTAACAACAAAGGCGTCGGATAGGGCGGACTCTCGTCGCCCCCACGCTGACGCCGATCGGGAATCATCTCGCCCTCGACCAATTGCACCAGCACAAGCACCGGAGGCTTCGTCCAACACGAGGTCGATCTGTTCAACCCTGGTAGTGGCGGATCCAACCAGGTTTTCTCCAAATCCATCAAAGTCGCCGGTGGGAATTCAAGCTCTGGTTCCAAACTAGGAAGACGAGGACGAGGTCTTGGAGATTGGCGGAGGCTATCCCTGCTGTCATGGATGGGCGTTACCGGTTCTCGTTGGCGGAGAGGGTTGCTGGAGGGGGACGACACAAGCAGACTGCATTTTGTGGGCTTATGCTCCAAAATTGGAAGGTCGATGGCCTGCAGATCGAGTACCTCTCGAAGGAAGTGATATGTTTTCATTTCCCTTCCCGGACGACTATGGAAGATATCCGACATCGGGGTCCTTGGGGCTTCAAAGGATACCCCGTACTGCTGGCTCCGCTATTGGCTTGCATGCAACCAGATGAGATCAATTTTGGGTGCATGGAAATTGGGGTTCGGGCATTGAATGTCCCGGGGATTCCCAGAATGCACCGGTTCGTGCATTACTTGCATCTTTCATGGGGACCCAGTTAACTACTGCTACTATCCCCACTCCACGTCGTAATGATGATTTTTTGTGTGGATGAAAGTTAGTTTGGATGTAGAGCAGCCGCTGAGAAGGCGTATTCACCTTCGTTTCCCAGGCCATATTCAATCCTCGTAGGTAAGATTGGAATATGAATGATTATTGGGGTTTTGTACTTGATGCAGTAGGCTGACACATCGGATAGCCGAATGTACGGCTCATCTCCCGGGGATTGGCCGAGAGTAAATCCGATACGACGACTCTATCAGGGTGCCAAAACATCTGGATCGTCTTCTCAATACTGTATGGAGGGCCCCGAAGACACGGGATTCATTAGTGGATGATTTCTTGACGTCCTTCTCCCTTCCGATTAGGGATTACATAGGAGGTTCTCGGGCAAGTACCAGCAGGGTCCCTTTGATATCTCCCTCAGGGCTTCAGGATTTGCGAGGACAGAATGGTACTCGAACGGAGTTTGGCAACATGGCTAAAGATGCCCCAGAGTGGGCAGTTCCAAAAATGCAAGGAGCTCTTTCAGAAGAGTTAGCAGGGCAGTTGGGAAGCACAAAGTCTGGCAACCTGGCTAACATCAAGGAACCTGGGAGCAGTGTCTTTCTTGATTTATTTGCGGGTGAGCTGGTCCCACACCAAGAGAAACAAAAGGAGCCTAAGGACCAAAATAGAGGAGTAGGTCCCATACGATCAAAGACGATGAAGACCGAGGGTGAAGAAAGAGACGGACATCATTATACCAGGTCTATTGGTATACAAAAGGCTCTAGAGCTTACGTGTATAATCCCTCATGGCCACAAACTGGGGGATGAGGAGAAGGAGGAGCAGGCTATACAACTGGAGGTGTCACAACCTCCTTCGGTGAAATGAGGAGACCCGGTGGGGGTGGATTGGGTCCAAATGGGCCTATATCCACAGACCCGGGACAGCTAGTGCTGGGAAGTTTCGGGAAAGCCGCAATCAGAGCACTTTAATTCTACCTATTTTATGAGTTACATCGTTGTAGTTTGGATTGTTTTAGGTTGGTTTGTTGTTGGACTATTTATTTCATGTTCTATACCTTTGAAATGCTGGTAAGGGGATGTCTTGAGGTAGTGTCTGCGATCCAAAGTGGACTGTTTCTACGGATCCATGAGCGCCGGGTTGGCTACGGGCAACCAGAAATATATCTGGAACCCAGGGATTTTACGCCCTACTTTGTATGGTTTACATTTCGCATAAATGCACTTCACAGTTTACTTGTTTTTTTTTAAAAATGATTCAAATGAATTCTACCCTATTATCCGAAAGCTTCCAATTTCCTCTTTGGCTCCGTCCTCAGCTGCGGGTGACTTATGCCCTCCACAACCAAACTATATTGTCCCAGTCCTCGCAAGCCAAACCAAAACCCATCGTCCCCCTATGCCACCTCCAAAACCACCATGGCCTTCCTCTCGTAGACGACCGCCCTCATCCACAACAAGACCTCCAAAACCAAAATCAGATCTCGAACTTGACCGCAACCCCAAACCTCCCCTATCCCCGAAGCCACCGTCGCCCAAAGCATCAACTCCGACGTCCTCCTTTCAGAACGTCGGGTCTGGAATGGATGGATCTGTCTTGGAGATCCTTGGCCGGAACCCTTTCATGCGCTCGAATCAACCGCAGTCTCCTCTACCCAACCCCATACCTGCATGTTCTTCTCTTGGAACGGGGACAACTCATCTCTTAGAAACCAAATTTCGATTGTCGGAGTCAGGTTGGCCTGTAAGGAGCTGGGACTCGAGCCTTCTGAGCTCTCAGATCGGGATCTGGACTGGGATTCCAGCCATAGAGGACCATGGTCTGGTGGGATATTTTCTCCGATGCACGACCTCTCCCCCAGTCGCCTCCACAGCCTCGTCCCCTAGATCTGAGAGGCCCTCACACGCGAAAATCACAACAGGAGGGACTGGTCCTAAAGAGGAAATTCAAGTTTGTATGCACCGTGTTCTCAATCCCCTGATTTCTATTAGTTCTATTTTATTGAGTATGACAGGGGACAGCTTTTGTCATCCCACGTTCCGGCAGCACGAACGTGGTGCCCAGAGGACCGTGTTTTGGGTTTCTCGCAGTTGGCCCACGTCCCTCTTTAGTGGGAAAGTTACGAAACTCTACCTACTTCTGCAATTTCCTTTACCAATTTTGTGTGAATAGGGATCGGGTTTCTCTGCTCGGGCTCACAAGTGAGTCTCGTGCTCGGTTCTTGCAAGCTTGGACCTTCAATATCAAATCTGAACGGACGCGGTCTACAAAGTGGGGCATTTCTCAATCAAACCAGTATTTTTTTTGTGCTGGCATCTTTGCAGGGAGCCATCCTTGGCCTAGCCCAATCACTGTCATATTAGGACTTGTCGGAGGTGCTTCGGTGGCTGGAAATCGATAAAGTTCAGGTTGTATCCAATCGTACAAACTGGCCAGATCCAACTCGCACCTCGTCAAGGCATGCACTTGGATGAAATTACCTAGCAATTCGTCATGGTTCGTTGTGCAGCATCGACGAGGATTTCGATCATGACCCTCGAACGTCAGGGACCAATGGGGGCAGGAAACCCATTGGGCCCCAAAAAAAATGAGCCATCCCAGCCCCTGTATCCACCCATAGCCTCCTGGTGTGGAGTTGGGTTATCTGGACGGACTCTGGACTCACCTCGCTAGCAAGACAACCTCCCAAGCGCGGGTTTTGACTTCTTGGCTTAACGTTACTGAGCTTATACCTTGCAGTCGCCTTGTTTCTACATGTTTTTGTAGATTCCTGTATGACTGTAGCCACGAGTGTCGGACCACCAGTTTTATTCAAACGGGGGATTCGACTGCATTTTTGGCTTGTTTCGATTTACTCATACATTTCCAAACTAGTTGTATGTATTTGGTCTGAATTAATTAATCAAACACATATACCCTATTCCAAAAAAATATATATTATGCTGGGGTGATACACGACCAAAGTTAAACTATGATACTCTATTAAAGTTTGATCAACTTAAAGTTCAAATGTTCAAATAACAGTCGAAACATACTTATTATGTAACGAAACATTTTTAAATTTGGAACTAATATATTTGAATGATATTATATATTCTCTTTGCTTTCATTTCCCTTGTTAAAAAATAAAAGTATGAATGGTACTTTATAAAAATAAATTAAAACAAACTTATGTTTTAATTTGACAAACTCCGTTTTGTGTTAAAACGATCGATGTATCGGTTATCATAAATCAATGGATCAATGGCGAAGTTATGATCTTGCCTTTAATGAACTCTTGGTCAGGTCGGGTGGAATATCCGGTTGATAAGCATAAATCACCCGGTCAGAGTCGAATCATACCTGGTCGGATACTTTTCTTTAAGGACAAATTCGGCTCCTTCTGAAAATGAAGGTTATTTTGCAAAGGCTTCAAGTTTGAACTAGTCTTAACAAATTTTTCAGTGAAATAAGGTTAATTTACAAGTTACCCCGAAATATAGTTACCCATGAGGTTTTCATACCTAAAAGAGAAGGATTGAGGAGAAGCAAGGAAGGCTATAGATGCGATTCGTTTCCATGAAAACACAAATGGGGCCATCAAATAGGCCAAAAGAAAACAGAGGAAATCCAATGAAGTTACAATAAGGAAGATACTTGTCCATAGATCACCACTCATTGGCTCTCCCCAACACAACTTGTAACCAAAAACACTTATCCGCAGCAATCAACATAACCATTCACAATAACTTGTGCAAATCTCTACCATTACTGAATCAAACAACAGGAAAGAACCAAGAACGATCTTGCACAAACCTTAAGTGGACAACTCTCTAACATTACCATAATACAGTCAAATAGAATCACAATAAGCCTAAATAAAAATGTGTGAAGAGGAATGCTTGGAAACAAAGTTGACTGTTTCTCCAGACACCAAGAAACGATACGTCAAGTTCACCGGTCAATCAAAGACTCTTGCTCGCTAGGCATTTTCGCCAGGGCCCCGAGGGGTCCTCGAAACAAACCATTATAGCATAAACATCCAATTTAAACAACGCTTGGGTGCTTGACTCAGCCTCTCCCCTCCAAAATCTACTTCTTTAAATTCTCCCCTCATTTCATTGGCTCTCCTACACCTCTCCTTTTGCTTCCTCTTTGGCCTCCAAATATGCCTAATAGCTTCATCGCCCGACGGCCCAACATTCCCTTCTTGACAACCTTGTTGATCTTGTTGCTCTACTGCATAACCATCAGAAACAACCTCTGCCTCTCCACCGTTGCTACGTCGTTAAGAACCCTTCCTCTTCAGGGTCACCTCACTTTCGACCAAATCCACCACGCAGCTACGGACTTCGGCAACAGGTACAGGCTCCTCCCTCGTGCGGTGCTGCATCCCAAATCAGTTTCAGACATCGCAGCCACCGTGAACCACGTTTGGCAAATGGGTCCTGGCTCGGACCCCACCTTCCCAGCCAGAGGACACGGCCACTCCCTCCAAGGCCAGTCGCAAGCCCACCTCGGCATCGTCATCAACATGGAGTCCCTCCGGGGTCCCGACATGAAGGTTCACACCGGAGATTCCCCGTATGTTGATGTCTCCGGCGGGGAATTGTGGATAAACATCTTGCAAGAAAGCCTCAAATATGGGCTTTCTCCGAAATCTTGGACGGACTACCTCCACCTAACTGTCGGTGGAACTCTGTCCAATGCCGGGATCAGTGGGCAGGCTTTCCGGCACGGCCCACAGATCAGTAATGTCCGTCAGCTGGAAGTTGTGACCGGAAAAGGGGAGGTTTTGAATTGTTCGGAGAAGCAGAACAGCGACCTCTTCCACGGTGTTCTTGGAGGACTCGGGCAGTTTGGGATCATCACACGCGCAAGGATATCTCTGGAACCAGCTCCTCAATTGGTGAAATGGGTTCGGGTTCTGTACTCGGATTTTGCCACATTCAGCAAGGACCAGGAGCTTCTGATATCCGGAGATGGCGAATCATTCGATTACGTCGAAGGGTTTGTGATCATAAACAGAACAGGGCTCTTGAACAACTGGAGATCATCATTCAACCCACAAGACCCGGTTCAAGCTGCCAAGTTCAAATCAGATGGCAAGACTCTCTACTGCTTAGAGTTGGCCAAATACTTCAATCTGGATGCAATGAATGTGATTAATCAGGTAAGTACAACTGCATAACTTGTACATCTCAAGAACTGATTGTTGACTTATTAGTCGATCAGATCAACACTGTAGACTTGAGGTAAGTACACAAGCTACCATTTTCCGTTAAAGATGACATAAAACTTTAGGAAAACCTCCAAGAACTGACGGAAAATGTTAGATTTCTGTCATCTCTAACGGAAAATGTTAGTTTGTGTAATTACCCTAAGTCTACAGGCCTGGTCTGATCGACTAATAAGTCAACGGTCAGTTCTTGAACGGTACAAATCAATGATAGTTAGTTCATGGTCTTACCCCTTAAGACTAGTATCCAATGTGTATACTATTGTGTACAGGAACTTGATAGCTTGCTGTCCCGGATAAGTTACATTCCATCAACACTTGTAGTATCAGAAGTGTCCTACTTAGAGTTCCTGGACAGGGTTCATGTGTCCGAGATCAAGCTGAGGTCCAAAGGCTTGTGGGAAGTTCCGCATCCATGGCTCAACCTCCTCATCCCCAGAAGCAAAATACATGACTTTGCCAGAGAGGTGTTCGGGAACATCCTCCGCGAGACCAGCAACGGTCCTGTCCTCGTCTACCCAGTAAACAGATCCAAGTAATAACAATCTCACAAAACAGAACATGCTAGTCCTCACAACTTTGTATTGATCTGTTGTCTCTGTTATGTTCAGGTGGGACAACCGGACTTCAGTGGTCATCCCTGAGGAAGAGGATATGTTCTACCTGGTGGCGTTCCTGTCCTCTGCAGTTCCTTCCTCCACAGGGAATGATGGGTTGGAACATATATTGAGCCAGAACGAGAGGGTTCTCGAGTTCTGCGAATCAGCTGGTCTCGGTGTGAAGCAGTATCTTCCCCACTACACAAGTCAAGCAGAGTGGCAGACCCACTTTGGCAAGAACTGGGATAAATTTGTAAAGAGGAAATCTACTTATGACCCATTGGCCATACTTGCTCCTGGACAAAGAATATTTCTAAAGGCCTCAGTACTGTCTTCATCATGACAGTGAAAGCAACACATATTGTACATTGATTAACTGTTTATATTCAATATTCTCTTACATCTTATATATGTGCATTGTGAATTGGACTAAAGAATACAATGATTTTATTTCTGGGTCCCCAAGATGATTCACAATTTACCAAAATGTCTCTCAAGGTTGGAGAGGGATTCTTGACAACAAGTTATGCAGAAAAGAAGCAGAGTATTCGCTCGCTATTGGGTTCATAGTCACCAGTCATTCGTGGATGTCAATGATTTTGTTGAACAATGAATAGAGTTCAATAAATCAGAAACCCCAATTCAGAATAAAATTACACCAAGAAAGCGATTACAAGTACCAAAACTCAATGAAATCCATGGTTAGGAAGGGAGAATAGAAATTTCAAGTTTTCATTGTGCAATAACGGGTCTAATGTTATTTCTTCATGACCATGAATCATCAGCCAAAAAGAAAAGAAAAGATATGATAAGAAGAAAAAGTAGTGATCTTTACCTGCTGAAGATATTGTAGCATCTGTGACCCAGAAATGTAGGGCTAATGGCAACCAAAAGTCTGCACAAGTTTTGTATGTATTGAGGCAGTGTACTTGAACACAGTTGATCATTCATGATTCCATAATGCATATGAGCAAAAGATATGCCTCTATTTTGGGAACCAGTACCACTTGGAGGACCCTAATTCACATGAAGGGGCTTTTGACTTGGATAGGATATGCAATGCATGTGATGGGAGCAAACACTAGAGTCATTTCAAACAGTGTTGTATGCCATAAAAAGAAACCTCTCAGTAGTATATGAACTGTAATTAGAAGCCTGATGAAGATACTACACAACCCCAAAACAAACTTCATCAGTAGAACCCTACTCACTCATTCACTTACTTGTCATGGCAAATGGTTCTTTTGCCGATACCAACCTTGATGTTGCCTTTTCCTGCGACTGCAACACACAGTTAAGATCACTCCTTGTTGAAGTATGTGTCCCACATCGAAAGTGTGAGGATTAATTGACCGCTTGATATATATCTTGATGCTTCCACCTATAAGTTTGAGCTTTTGGGTTGAATTGGGCTTTGACATGGTATCAGAGCTGGTTCGGCCCACGACTTGTTTGTCACCTCCATCATGTGACTCCTTGATATACTTCTTGATGCCTCCACCTATAAGTTTGAGCTTTAGCCTCAGAACCTGATAATGGGGGTCACAATCCATGGGATCTCAATGAGATATGAGAGGGGCCAGTTTGAATTTTCCATTCACAAACTGGTCTAGATTCCAATTATGACAAGGAAAGATACATGACACTTTCAAGAATAGAGTCCAAGCCATGACATGATGTTCATATAATCTACACAAGAAAATGAAAGTGTAGGTATTTGAAGGAGATGAAGTGACAAATCATCATAAAGATTAGGGAAAGCTGAAAGCTGGTGAAAGAATAAGGATATGTATGAATAGAGTCAACAGATGAAGCTTGTGGGAGAAACACCAACACCACATGATGCTCCACTAAGCCCTTATTTTCCAGAAACGACTATCCAAAGAACATGATGGTATTACTGCGACAACAATTATGACAAGACTTGGACAATATCTACAACCCCAACACTGTAATGAAACCAATAATATTGAATTGGGAATCGGGACAGAGATGAGAAGAGAGAAACGAAACCATTTCTGGCCCAGCTAGGCTCCTCTTAACCACCTGCATTAGCTTTCTTCTTCAAGCAACTTGCATTCCAATCAAGGGGAAACTATTTTTAGGTTACGATTTTAGACCGCGTATAAATTACTATTTTATTATATTATTATATATTTTAATAGAAAGATTCATTAATATCAATAAACTTTATACACCAGATAATACAAGTGTTGTATTTATCGGTCATTCTCTGATCCCAAGGAACGACCAGCGAGATGAATAGCTTTCGAAAGGAGCGACGCAACGCCTAAAAAATAACTATTCGGTCGGCCTTTCTATCGACTCTTCAGAAAGATCCACCAATAGGAGGCACGACCGGACACACCACCAGAGGCAACAACAATATCTACCGAATATTCAAGATTCTGGTAGAGATGACAAAACAAAAAACAGGCACTAACAGACAAAATAACCAACCACGACAACTGAACTTCTTGCGCCAGCCTCGTGTATTTAGGTCGAGTTCAGCATGCCATCATCATCGCCTTGAAGATGATTGGCCGACCCAGAAATGGTTGCTCCCTGAAGGTCCCACGGGTGGTCGTGATCATCCAGCTCCTCGCTTCAACCCAACCAATCCAGAGGTGCGATCTATCAAGTGCCCTGGTACAGTCAGGTCACCACCACTCAACCATTGTTGGCACTTTAAAGGGTCAAAAATTGGGGTACCCCTGCGTCGAGGGAGACCAACCCTCATCCCCTACATGTGAATCCTAGCCACGAGCGTCGCAACTCCCCTGTTTGGAGTTGATCTTTGGAGGCTGATCCACAGCCAAGAGCTAGGTGGAGCAGTCCGTCGGCTATGCCCAATACTCATGCGGACGCCTAGGGAATCCTCGCCCTAGGACCATCCTGTTCCTGATCAGAATCCTAATCCACATCAACCAAGCATGTAGAACTCGAACCGGGGGAATGGAGCGAGGGGTGACTAACCAGCTTCACTACTCAATCAGATCAATGCCTCCCGGACGCGGAGGAGATCACGATCATCGATTTCGGGCGGCCTACCAACCTATTTATCAGCCCTCCCTTTGGTTTTAGGGGCTGGTGACACCCTCCGAACAAACACGGAGGACTCCGGAACATTCTCGCCCGGAGGGGAGACGACCCCGATTGGTAGAGACGAGCCCATGCCAAGTAGTCTCGCTGGTCTAAATGAGAAAACTAGGGCATCACGGCATGTCCTAGAGGAGCCACACCCGCCTCATCAGTATCAGATTCTATCCGACCCCCAGCCTCTTCCATTTCTTGAGAAACTCCTTGGCAGCTTATGAAGACAACATAAGCCTGACCGAATCAAGACAGGAAAATTTACTTGGATCTCTCGTGCCACTCACTGTATGAATAGGGAACTTCCCTAGATTGTCGCTTGGAATAGTCGGGTATTATTACTATAGAGTCAGCGCTTCGATTTTCACCGAAACTTGTCATACCTTTTTCACATTTCCACTTACTGTATGTTGCATTTTGATTATTTTGAAATTCATTAATAAAACCTCCCGATAATGTTAAAATGACTTACCATGTGACAATATTTGGTTGGCCAAGATACATTCTCTGGGTTCCATGGGCTTGAACATGGACAAGGTTTGGGGTCAAGGTCCATCATCTCACTAACGATATTGTCTTTGGTATGACCGGATCCTTACCTCCGCCATGGCGCGATGCTTTCTTTCCCGACTCTGGCTTTAATGTCGGGGCCCATCGTTTTTTAGCCACTGCTCTAAGAGCAGCCGTAGTCGGCGACGAAAAGGGAGCGGCGGTTTGTAAACAGCGGTGGAAAGAACGGAAACGTCGACGGTTTGTTGACAGAAACGCGCAGGCGGATACTAGCAGTGGTATCGTTACCGTCGCTTGTATCCGCCAGCATAGAGAGCCGTTGGCGGTCAACCAGTCAGCGCTAACTGATTAGGAGCAGTTCCATTTTGCGCGGGCGGTCAACCAAAAAATGTGTTGGCGACACGTGGCGTTGACGGCAGCAGGCCCAATTTTTTTTATTTAAATAGCGCATCTCTTCTTCAATTTCACATAACATCGATTTTTTTCAAACAAGATTTCGTTGTACATTTCTTTTTCGTTTGCAATGATGATGTTCAAGAAATGGATCGTGGATGAGGATGTCCGCCTTGTGCACGCATGGATGGTAAATTCGTACGACTCCATATCCTATACTAGTAAGAGGAAGGACAATTTTTGGGAGGAGATCGGGAAGGAGGTTTCTGTCTTGCGGAGACCAAATGATCGGTTCCGGACCGCAAAGAATTGCAAGGACCACTGGTAAAACGTCAATCCGCGAGTGGCGAAGTTCCATGTGCACTACGAAGCCCCGTTAATAATCACCGAAACAGCCTAAGCAAAGACCAAATTATGCAATTGGCAGAGATGTTTACAACAACTTCGTCGCTGATGGAGTGACTTACGGACCACTACGAATCGAAAGGTAGTTGAAAAACCACCGGTAAAGGATGTCCATAAAGGTGAAGCATTTCAAATTAATCTACCGTGAAAAACTTCATGCTCTACAGCCGGATTAAACGGATGCCTAACTCATAGCGTTGGTTGCGGCGACTTACCGAGAGCGACATAATCAAGATTTCACCAAGTTTGATTGGTGGAATTTCATCAAAGACCAACCCAAGTGGCTATAATATTGCAACGAAATATAAATCGTTGTTAAGCTATATTTAATTTTCGCTTCGGTAATAATAAAGCGTGTAATGTAACTTTCGGTTACATAATAAAAGTTTGACGTCCCTTTTTTAATTTATTAATATTTTATTCTATATCAGTCTTGATTGAAAGATAGAGAAAAACAGTTTTAATATTTTTTTATTCTTTTAGTCTCTATAGCGAAAGACTATGGATGCTCTCAACTTGGATCTTAAATCAAGTGGATCATGGGCCGAAACTAGAAACGAAAGAGCCCAAACGAGTTGTGTTCGAGACAGAAATGGGCTGTCCAGTTTGATACTCGACGTTGTTGAAATAATTTGGAGTGTCGAAGACGACGAACCTTCGTCTTCATCCACCTCGACCAAAGGAGAAGAAAACACGGTTTTTGCTTGTTCTCCTACTTCGATTCGTTTCTGCAATCCTATTCCTACCCGTCTTCCAATTTTATAAATTACCCTATTCATGTTTCATGAGCTATGAACCAAATGTGGAAACATCTGGGAGATTTTTGATGCTATCAGCGGAAAGAGCAAAATTTTCAATCGGTGTCATTGCGTTGAAGTTTCCGAAAGGGATAGGTAGGTTCGCTGTCCCCACTTTGCCTTCAATTTTACTACAGAAAGTTTGTTTTTTTCCACTAGTTCTGGTGGTGGCGGTTTACCAAATTAAGCGTGGGTTCCTGGTGGGTGGTGATTGAATGTAGAAGCATAAAACCCTGGTCATAAAAATGGAGCTCCTTTTGGATCCTCTTTTTTCTTATTGATTGATTTACTAATCTTTTCTGGGTCAATAGTGGTTGCCAATTTGGTTTGGGTTTTGGTGGAATCCTTTGACAATTGCTTGATTTGAGCTTTACGAATGTTGTGGGTTCTTTCGAATTGAAGTGAGTCCCGAAAGGAGGACATAGAGGCTAGGTTGGATTTCATTTTCGTCTAGAAAATTACTTAGAAAGGTTTGTGTTCGTGTAAGTTTGGACATTTCTCATCAGTTGTATTTGAGGGCCTTGATCTACTGTTTAGCTGGATAAACTACAAGAAAAAATGGTTGGGAGTACTGAAAGGATGAATCATAGTTTGGACTCTAATGGGTCCATGCAATACTCAAATGGCGCGCTTGAGGAGAAGGTTGATGAGCTTCGTCGCTTGATGGGCAAATCTGATGGTGATCCTCTGA
>JAYMTN010001071.1:0-13803 GCA_036897425.1 Erodium trifolium | reverse complement strand
CACCAACAAGTCACCGACGAAGGAGTGATCCGCAACTCTAACGTCACAGTCATAATCGATCCCTAATAGGGAGCGAGCGACCCAGTCCCAATGCATCTGCTGTCGTTCTCGGAATATCCTCGATCGGAGCCTTCCCACGCGCCAGGTCCCGTTGGAGGGGAGGGGGTGATGGAGGCCCAACCTCAACCGGTGGAGCAGAGACACAAGGAGGAGGCGGAACAGAAGAAGCGATGGTCGTAGACGTCGGAGGAAGAGCTGAATGTGGATTGCTTGCGGGGGAAGCAAACGCCTTAATCCTCACCGGTCGAACTCGACGAGGCTTCCCGGTGGGGGGCGAAGGATAGGCACCCATTGTGAAGGGTACCAAGGCCGTGGATAGAGGAAGCGACGGTGGATTCGTCGAGAGAGACGGAAGCTCTGAAGGAGGCCCGACTAGGGTTTGCTTCGGCTTCCTCCTACGCCGATACGCCGGGTCTTTAAAGGCAACAGCACCGCAGGAGAAGACGGAGTCTTTGAGAGAGAAGACTGTACCGAAGATGCCATGACAGAGCCAACAGGGAGTGTAACAACATGATCAACGTGGCTGTCGACAGCCAAGACATGACTAAAAAGCACCGTGATCACAGAGCTAAGGTGAATAAGGCTAGAAGGGCTCTCGACCTGTGAAAGAGATTGGGAACAATTTTTTTTCTAAACGACCTATCTAATGGTACTTTAAAGTTCAAGGTAATAAATTCGTTCAAATCAATAGTTTTTTTTTAGAATTAAATTAATGGTTGAAAGTGGTAAAAAAGAGCCTGTCATTACTCTTGCTTTATCTCATCAAATCAAACATCAATAAGAAACATTTAACGAGAGGAGTTTCCCTTTTTCTTTTTATATCGACCACAAAACCGTCTGTTACTGTTACAAAAGGCACACTTGTCCAACAAAAGCGATACACGTACTGAAGAAGAGCCATTTCATTTCGATCAAACGTCACTCCTTACACATGGGATCATCGATCTTGCCTGTGATAGAGTCTCAGTCACCTGCCTGTCACTCGTTGTACGTTGTTTCATTTTTTTCTAATAAAAGAGCTTTGTCGAACTCGTACGGAATATCCGTTGAAGCAAAAACTCATCGTTGCGAGAAAATGCTTTTGGATCAGATTTGGGTTTTCGTTGATTTATAAAATATACGCGATGAGATTGAGAGAGCAATGATTTTGTTTCTGAAAAAGAGACAATAATTGGATTTGTATTTTCGCGGTTTTTAATTCTCTGATTTAATTTTATTTTCGATTTGATTTTTAAGTTTAATGTTCCGAATCTGACACCATGAGGAAGAAGCTCGACACCCGCTTTCCTGCTGTAAGTTCTCTCCTTTCACTCTCGGTTTGCTTGTTTGTTTCCTCAGAAAATTTAGGTATAGAGAAATTGTTTTGATAATTTGGTTCCGTTTTTTTATGTGTGGATAATTGGTTGATTTGGGTCGATTTTGGCCTTGTTGCTTCTTTAGGATATATTTCGTGTTTGTGAATCTGGCCGATTATGAATATCTGGGTTGAATTTAGATTGGTATTTTAAATTTGGGGTATTTGTAGGATGTGTGATGCGGGTCTTGCTTTGTCCCTGGATAGAATTATTTTGTTCGCCTATATGTACCCAATTCAGCGTATGGGTATTTTGTTTTTTTTTTTTTTTTTTTTACGAGATGTTTTCTCAGTCAACTTCATTCATATTTTTGGGTTGATTTCATTTTTGATGTTTAATTCAGTGTTGTAATTTCCCCTTTCCATGATTGTGATTCAGATTTGAGGGCATATATGACGCCGTGTATGTTTTGCTTAGCCTTTTACTCATGATTGTTCTTCTCTTCATC
The DNA here is from genome assembly GCA_036897425.1 of Erodium trifolium. Taxonomy (NCBI): domain Eukaryota; kingdom Viridiplantae; phylum Streptophyta; class Magnoliopsida; order Geraniales; family Geraniaceae; genus Erodium; species Erodium trifolium. The sequence continues at coordinate 11,940 of JAYMTN010001071.1, read as the reverse complement.
TGCTGCTCTCTCACTCTTTCAGCTTTCAAGCTGCCAAGTTGTTGATTTGGGTATATGGGTGGGGACTATGAAGCCAACTCAAAGCTTTTTGACCTTAATTTTCAATAGATTCAGAGGCATCTTGCATCAGCCGTCTCTGATGAGCTTGTGTTTTGGGTTATGGTCTTTGTTTGCTATTTGTTCGACTGGACTGTTCTAGTTCTGAGATGTAATGGTTTCGCTTCATTAATGAAGATGTAATACATTCTGTTGGATTTATTATATCATTCAGCCTAGGCATGGGAATGATATGAAGAGAGGAATGAGTACACGTTTGTGAATCTTGTGGTTTGCTTCCATCAGAAATTAATCACCAGAGTTTGCTTAGTTTTTGCAATTTAAAAGGTTTTACTTGCAGGCTAGGATTAAAAAGATAATGCAAGCTGACGAGGATGTTGGGAAGATTGCATTGGCAGTGCCTGTTTTAGTTTGTAAGTTGTCGTGACAGTGTATACCATAATGTTTTGTTTTTACAATTTGGATTTCTGTTTCACTCGTACTGTGTTTTGATATCATTTGCAGCTAAAGCATTGGAATTATTTCTTCAAGACCTTTGTGACCGTACGTATGAGATAACCCTTCAGAGAGGAGCAAAAACCATGAATTCTTTGCACTTGTAAGTGAAGAACGTGGATGTATATGGTTTACCTGTGAGATAGAATGCAGTTCATCCAAAGCTTGAACATATGCTTCTGTGTTTAGACCTGCTGTCTTACAGGCTTGATAACTATGTGAACAGCATAGCAATCCGTTTCTGTTTCTAGATCCCACCCTTATCCTCGATCAAACTAAAAGCAAATTAATGTTTGGTACTTGTCATTTCCAAGATTCTATTTATAGAACATGTCATAAGAATCTTGTTTTTAAATGGATAATGATTCTTTAGAATTCCCTTATCATAATTTGAACTAACAATAATAGGTTTGTGGCATGTACGTTTCAGCTTGTATTTTTTATCTGGCTATCTTGGCTCAACTTAATTCTCAACCCTGTTTTTCTTTAAGTTATATTATTATGCTGTTCCCTTGTTGTCACCATTTGTACCATTTATTTCACCCTGCCAAAATTTCATTCTGTACTGACTAATAAATCTTTCTGAACTGCAGAAAACATTGTGTACAAAGCTATAATGTGTTTGATTTCCTGAGAGATGTTGTAGGCAGGGTTCCTGACTATGGGCATGGTCATTCGGATGCTAGTGCTGAGGATCGGACCATTCCAAAAAGAAGGTTTGGAAATTGTTAATTCACTTCTCTTTTGTTTTTATGTTTTGTTCTCAACTGAATATGTTTGGCGACATTTTGTCCTCTACCAGGAAAGCTCCAGGTGATGAGTACCACCATGACAGTGATGAAGAGTCTAAGAGAAGCAGAGTGGTAAATTCCTCCCCTTCCCATTTCAATGATGATTAGATTCTGTTTGTAGCATATATTGTGTGTTTTGTCCTTCATCACCTACCTAAGTTGATTCTTGTAGAATTCAGTCCACATATTTTGTTCTTCAAATAAGAATGTCTTGATTCTTGAGATGTCTCAACAAATTTATATGTTGAAGCTATGTAGAACGAGGGCTAAACTTGCATATAATGCTTCTGTTCTAGCTACTAAAATGGTTCTTTCCCGTGTCAAAAGTCTGGTAGTATGTAAGAGTTGTTCTCCAGAAGTTTGTAGGGATATTTTTTTGAATTTCTGTTACGAATTAATTTGAGTCGGTACACATGAAATCTCTAAAGAGTTAATAATAGAGGAATATGTGTTCCACTTATTCTCTGCAGCAAGAGACGGCCCTTACTCACACTACCAGCAGCGGCAGAGGAAGAGGGCGTGGCCGGGGAAGAGGGCGCGGAAGAGGTGCTCGAACTATAGAGAAAGAGTCTTCCCATCCAGAGGTTGAGTCAGACCCTTCTACATCTCTTCAGCACAGCAACAAAATTGTGGATACTGGAACATGCACAGAGAATGGTTCTGAGCTGAAAGAATTACCCAAGGAGGAGAATGACTCTGCCAATGCGCCAGTTCGGAATTTTGATCTGAATGCTGAAGTAAACGAGAACGAGAACAATGCAGCCTCAGCTACAGCTACAACAACGGCCACGGTATCAGCCTCAGCAATAGTCACAGTAGCTGCTGCAGTAAAAACAGAGACATCTCCATCATCAGAGCCTGTTTCTGAGGCCAAACATGAAGAGTATCCCGGCTGGTCTCTTGCAGACATGGACAAGATGGCCATTGATCCTCTTCGGTTGGCACAGCTCAGTACCAGATTAGATCAGGATGACGAAGACTATGATGAAGAAGGCTAACAAGATCAGGCTTCTTGGGAAGGTTAGTTATTTGGTTAAGATTGACGGGAAGATTAAGAAACTTGGTTAAGTAAAGTAGATTAGAGACAAAAGCACTTAAATGACCGACTTAGCTGTAGGAGAATGAAGAAAGGCCTAATGTGGTTTGTTCCCTGAAGGGCTGGCATGTTTTTCTTTCTCCCTTTGTCATCACGAAATGCGATATGCTAACAACCTTATTTAGAGAAGTAGTGTGTGCTTCACATAATGTAGGAGTAGTAAACGTCTCTTTAATAATCTTCTTCCCTATCTTTTATGCTTTTTATTTGTTTGAACTTGCAACACTCTCCGGTATGAAATCTATGTAATGCGTATGGTGTAGAGTGTATGATTTAAGTTGTAGGATAAAGCTTTTTATGTAAACTGATGTTAGACCTTATAATATTGGTGGTCATTTTGGCTGTATTCTTCATGTCGAGATTGCACTCCAAGCAGTGGAGAAACGGTCAACGGGTGCAAGCCTGGCTAGGCTAGCTAGGAAGTCGAATGGTTGACATTATATAACCTCGTTAAATATGATAAATCTCTTTTTGGAATTTCCGCAAGACTAGTAAAATGGATTGCCTCATGAATGTTTAAACAAACTTGTAATGCGTTAATTGGATTGCTTAGACCTTAATTGGGTTGCCAAGGCCTTGAAGGATTGGTTTGATTTGTAATTTTTATTCTTAGTATATATTGTATACTCTAAATATTAAAGGGAAAATATCACTAAACTATTCTTATGTTTGAATTTTACATAATTGCACTTAACTATCAAATTCGTCTGGGAGATATATATATATATATATGCCAACTTTTTGCAAACTTCACTATTTTTTTCGTTAAAAAATGGACGGAAAATTGGTATGTGCAGAACATTTAACCCAAATTTTCAGAAAATAACAAAAAGTGTCATTGCCCTTATATCATTCTCTCTACACTGTATGCTCATCTCCTCCCTCTGCTCCACCTCCACCTACACCTCCTCTTTCCACGATGACAAACCTGAAAAATAGTGATTGCTCCCCTTTTGTTAGGGTTCGGTGATTTAGGGGATTTGAGGTTTGGCAGTATTTGAGAATTTAGGGTTTTGCAGCTCGAATGTGGATTTAAGTTGAGAATCGCACTTCTGCATTCATGTTTACGTTTGAGCGATAATCTTGTGAATCTGATGATTGCTTATCTACATATGAATTTTGATGTTAAAGGTGCTCTACATTGTTTGGAAAATAGAGTTTCAAATTTCTTAGGGAAAATTTCAACGTAATACAGTACCTTGTCAAACATTTATTTGCAAGATAATACCCTGACATAATTTTTGTGCAACATAATACCCTGCCAAACATTTAACCACAGTTTACTTAACTACGCGTTGCCCTTCGATGACGTTCTTGATTGGAGCTAGTTCTCCGTTCAGATCCCATAGAGAAGAAACCTGAAATAAATAAGATTTTACAAGGAATATCGAACTTGAGAAAGCAGAGGAATGTGATGAGGGTGCAATCACATTTTTTATGACCTTGTGGCTGAGGAGGCTTAACCTCAAGCTTTGAAATTCAGATGATACCTTTTCTACTGAAGCTTGTGTACTTTTACCCTCTCTTTGTATAGGATCTCATGTAAAACACTAGGTTTTGGTAATTTTAAACATAGACTTGTTAGTATGTTTATAATAAATACATGTTTAGCTTTATCCGCAAAATATTTTTTGAATAGACAACTAGCTTCATTCCTCAAAACCTACACTTGATAAGGGGAACAAGTGAAGTCTATAATTTGTCCTCTAAATATGACCCCTCTTTTCACGTTTAATATGAGATTGACGACCTTTGAGGACAGTGTTCATGTGACAGTGCCTAGCAGATTTGGTCCAAAATAATGGTATGGTGAGGCTTCGTTCCGAGTTGCTAGATACTTAGAGGAGGAATGATCTGGTTTTCAATAGCAAATCTGAAAATGTTGATCCTAAAGCTTGTTATGGGTCGAAGAAGAAGAAGGCTTAGTTTGAGCACAAGATGAGTTCAGATTGTGGGTCGAAGAAGAAGAAGAAGGCTTTGTTCCAAGTTGCTAGATACTTGGGGAATTCAGATTACTGAAAGTAACCGGGTAAAGATGCATATGCGAATACAGATTAAACTAAACCCAAAAATCTCAGGTAAATGCAAGAGAAAAGCAAATGACTAAAAATCTAATTAATGACATTACTTGATATTGCAATTAAGAGTAGCGGATAGACACATCAATAAAAAAAATTACTGAGCCCCATATTCTGTTCTATTTAATTAAATGTAACTTCTTCCTTCATTGAATTTGATTTTCACTAACAACATTGTCTATTCATAATGCTAAAGATCTATACCTACATGTACATAAACAAATTCATTTGAAACAACTCAACTTACTTCATTATCACAAGGGCTACGAAGCGTAAGAAATAAGGAAACTTTTCTTCCTTCCCTGTAAGCTCTCATTCATTTCTTTGCCTTCGAAAACCTGAGACATCGATACTTCTCGCCACTAACAGTGATTTCAAGAGCTCCATCTTGGTTATCTTGATTTGATGCAGTTCCCATTAGAACACTTTTCTCTTTTTCAAGGTTCTCTTTCTCCATCTTCAGCCTTGCTTCTTGGCGAGCAATCTCTGCCTGGATTTGTAACAACACAAACAAAAATAATTAAGCTACATAACCCCACCTCTGGCAACACTGAGCTCTTTCTTTCATACATGACTACACTACCACCCACCCAATTGGTGCGGTTAAAAGAGACTCAGTTACTAGCAGTATCATTGCAATTCAACCTTAAACCTCTAGTCATCATTCTCATTTCTCACTATTTCACACTATACATGCGTTGCCTTCTGCAGCCCTAACTGCAATCAATAATGAGTGTAAGGAGCTTTTGCACTCTAGAATTTGTAAAGGTACTATGATAAAATGTATCATTTCACTTTACCAAAGGCCAATAAGGTAAGCATGATTCACAAATTTAGCACTATGTGTTGTCCCAATTTTATCAGATGTCCCCGAGGGGACAACTTGGCAATGTGTGATGGTTGTATTATTACCTAAAATGATGAAAAGTTTCAGAATTGTTGTGGAGATGTCAACAATACCAACTCAATCCGCCTAAAATTCATGAAGGGCATAAATTGTTTTATATCCTGCAAATCCCAGTTCTTAATCCATTCAATATAACAAATGTAGGACGAGGAAGCAAAAAAAATCAATACTATAGTGTGACCCACATTAAACTTATGGGAAACAAAATGGCTCAAGAGATATAGCATAATGATATGAATCTTGGAATTAAACGTTAGTCATTCAACTTATAACTTCAACAGTCAATTGCACTCCTTATTTCCCGCAACAGGGAGAACATAAGTTTACTCCCTTATTATGCTAGCAATTTAAACATGTAAAGCCCAACTCCACAAGTCAAATGATCCCCTTGTACTTTCAAGGAAACAAACTGGTCTAGCTATCAACAAAGATAAATTAAGTAGATTATGCAGACTGCACTGACATATCTACACAGAAACAGAGACGTGCAACAGCTTTCAGGGACAATCTTCACAGGTAATTCTAGTAGGCAAAAACAATAATCACTTATAGCGATTTTACTCGCCCAAAAGGGTTAAATACTTGGGTTAATTGTCCAAAACTACAGTGAATTTTGACCACAAATGGATGCATGCATAAAGTTTTGTCCACGCTGTATGGGTGCACTAAAGTTTCGCCCACCGACTTCTGTTAGGGAAATAGACAGAATGGCACATGACCCATTATTAAGAAAAGTATAGGGGTACAAATTGCTAGGGTTTTTTTGTTTAGGAACACAAGTTGCAAAAACCAAATATGCGAGGGTCATTTTTTTGCAATTATCCATAAAATAATTGATGATTCCCAACCTGTGTGCATAAGAAAATTGGGAGTCAAAACATTGCTACATTACTTGTTTTTCCATTTTTCTTAGGTTGACAAGGTATTACATGGCTCTAAACATTACTATATCACTTGTGTAGTTATATGATGATTTTAACTGTGAATATCACATTAAAGGAGGCAAATCACAAGTTTTGTTTAGAAAGAATAAGTTTACTAGCTTAACTAAAGAAAATGTGAAGTCAAGGGAGGCAAAAGCATTTAACCCCACCAAAAATGAGCTAAACACTTTGTTTTTCTTCTGGGTAATCCAATTAGAGCCACAAAACGAATCCTTTCTTGAAACAATCAGAGCAGGTAAATAAAATAAAAACAGATCATCAAAACAGCTCAACCAGAGACGAATTAAACAAAGGAACCATAGTCGAAGAAAAGTAGAAGGGTAGGAGAATCAAAACCTCCCGACGAGAGAGCTCGGCCTTCCAGGCAGCTTCGCGCTCGGCGACTTCCCGCTCTCGCTCCTCGATGTAGCTCTGCATCTCCCTCTCCTTCATGATCCTGTCCTGAATATCCGCATCCAACGCCTCCTTCAGCTCCTGCACGAACTTGTCCACAACTGCCTTTATTCTTAACGACATCGCTCCAGTCTCAGCAATTCAATATCCTCTCCTGCTTTTTGCCGTTTTCCTTCGTCAAATTCCACAGTACGCGGTAATGGCTGCGGGCAGAGCTCTCATTCTCCGCCGTTGCGGTGGCGAGCGACTGCGGATACTTCGGAGAGATAGGTTTGGTTCGGGCGGTTCGCGAGGAACCAATCGAGCGAGAAAGAAATGCGTGCAGTGGACAACAAGAGAGAACGAATTTGGACCCTTTGTTCTTCTTGGACTTGGGCTCCTCTCCACCGTTGTCCAGGGCCCACATCCTTTGTATTGTAGTTTCCCATAATTCAAATCAAATTTTGTATGGAGTCAAAATTGAATCTATCCCCAACATGAATTAGTTCTAAATCACTTGGTTTTATGCATTTGGTCAATGCAACTAATTTTTATAGAATTAAATTACCCCCTCTCCAGTAGCGAAAAAAACTAGGTTTTCTTTGGAGAGTGTCCTCGCTTCTCCATGTCTTCGAAGATATGAGCTTATGTTCGTCAAGATTACGATAGGGACACGTCATCTTCCTTTACCCATACACGATGAGGACGTGTTTGAGAAGCTCGAGATCCAATCATTGGAAACACCATCTTATTCGAGAGAGTTCGACTTCGACATACGTTAGCAGAAAATTTTGCTCACCAAACTGATAAACAAAAACATCATCGGTGATGTGATGATGTCAATATCAAATGTATGCAGACTTATGGTTAAGCCATTGGGGGACGAAATCCTTGGCTTCTTCTTCCAACGACGAAATACAAGGATGTCGTCCAAAGTAGGGTGTCGTGGTCGTTCCAACATCGTCTCCTCTTCCTTTGAAACTGATTATCGCTCGCGCAGCCATCAGAGCTCACTTTCCACCACACGTGCATGAAGTTAAGGGTTCACGACCTCCCATTCAACGTGAAGACCAAAGACGTGGGTGAGCGGATCGAGAACGTCATGGGCCAATGTGTGACGGTGGAGTGCGATCAGACGAAATGATGCTTGGTAGACTATGTGTGTCTAGATATAGTTCGACATTTGCGCCCCTCCCCGACATATTTTCAAGATAAACTGAAGGGGGGAAGCACAGTTCAGTTCTAGTGCGAGAGTCTGCAAGAGTTTTGCCTTCGCTGCAAGATTCTTGGCCACGCCATCCCAATCTGTGAAACAGTCCTAAAGAACGCCAGATAAGGGGTCCTCCGCTTCACGAAGTCCATTTGACGAGATTGGGATGAAGGGTCGACATATTTTTGGCCCAACTAGACCACCCGTCCCCCACATCTCAAAATGGACCCACGACCAAGACTTATTAAGTACAGGTGCCAACATATCAATGTGTCCCTCTACACTAACAAGGGAGCCTGAGGTATCGAATCAATAGACTGATGGCCTACAATTTACACAAGCTCTAATATCAATGACTGTCAAGAAACTACATCCTCCTCACATGTCGCTCTATTGTTTTTTAGAACCAGATATACACTATCTCAAGTCCTTTAAGGACCATGATTACGTATCATGTTTTCCATGCAATTTGGGGCAAGAAAAGATCGGAAGACCAAGAGTAATGGACAAACCAGCACGACCAAAGGTCAACACGAGGGGAGCCTTTGACTCGCTAATAGAACCAAGCACAAACCAGAGCAGCAGCCGATAAATCCATCCTGAGGAAAAGGTCTCGTGAATATCATACATATGTGAACCTTATCCCAACAACCACGTTGGAGGAAACTTAGGGTACCAAAATGGATAATGTACCAACAACCACACAGACAAGTCTCACCAACAGAGCGTGGATAGATAAGTAAGTTGGGTTATTTTATAATCCAACGCGTGGACTTATAAATTGAGATAAATATATTTGGGTCAATGATTCATATTGGGATAAATAAGTGATCTAGTTAGGAAGTCCAATTTAAAAATATTATAATTAGTATGAGCTTTGTAATGTGTGATTCCCAATACAAGTCTGATTAGAGTAATGGGATTTAATCAGATTATATATAAAGGTGTATTAGGGTTTGGTCCCCAAGTTCAATAATTCTTCTTTCTCTTCTTCTCCATCCCCATTTATTGAGTGAGAGCAAATCGAGAGAGCATGAGGGATTGATTTGTGGAAGGCCAAGCTTATCTCGTTCTCGCTATAAACAATGGACTCAGGTACACACTATTATTGTTGCATTATTTGACTAAGTTTTGGATCTTAAAGGATTCGATTTTAGTTCTAACAAAGTATCCTCGCGTAGAGCAATTAGTTATTCAGAAAGATACGTACAAGTATGGGGACGGATACATACACAAATTTTTTGGTGCAAGGCTAATCATCCAGCTCCCAATATAGTCTTGGTCATTTTTAACGACAATGGTCCATACATCAGGTAACCAACCTTTACCAATATCATGTGCCAACTTCACTCGTAAAATTTCCACTCGAGTTTCTAGATATTTTTCATAGGGACAACATGCCCTCCAATTTCGTCACACCTTTGAGAAACGAGACCTAAGATTTTCGCTTGGGAAGGAGTTTACATTTTGTAGTTTCCTTTATTTTATCTTTCATAATAATATTTTTCTCAATACTTACGATTCTGAATTTGTACCCCACTATTCTCATGGTTGGTTTTATTAAAGTCACGTCATTTTAGTTCAATATTTATTTATATATAATTTAAATCCATTTAATTATTTATTTGAATTAAAAGGAAATACCAACTACCCAAAGTGGATAAAAAAAATCTTAACATAGGATTTCTCTCAAAACTCCCTTCATTCCCCGATCTACTGCCTCCACTTCAGCTTTCTTCTCCTATCACTTTCCTCTTCCTTTCGTTGATCACAGTTATGAGACCGCAACCAATACCATAAGTCAATCGGCAAGGAGGGGCCCATGGATCCTTCCGCGAGAAGGATCCACGACCACTACCAAATATCGGCACAAGCTCCCTATGAAATGATGTGCAACCAGGCCAGGGAGCGGCCAACCACGGCGGACTCTCGCCGACTACAACCAAGCAAGACTGTTAGACCCGAGGATGAGGTTATCGAATCGGTCCTCTACTGATTTCCGTTGGATAAATCGAAGAAAGGAGGACCTTGAGGACCTGCTAGGGCAAGACTGATGGCTGAGGTTCTATCGCAGATCCAGCATGGGGCACCGACACCCAAGTTTGAGTCCGCTGGAAGGCAGGGCACCATGAAACTTACCTGGACCTAGGGGGAACCGATGTATCACGATCACGTCCCAAGACAATTGGCCCAAATGTGATGAACCGGTCCCATGGACGACGGTCCACCACCATGAATGGATCATTCCCGACCCGCTCACCGGACATATACTAAGGCTCCCACCAGATTTTAACAAGGCTCCCACCAGATTTTAAGGGGATATGGCATATTACTAAGGCTTCATGTTGCGGTGGACATATACACCCCGGGGAAGGATCCATGCTAGTCCCTACAAGATAGACATGCTCTAGACCGATGGCCAGCATCGCTAGCCCAAGTTCACCAAGACAGACACTACTAGGGTCCCAATTGGGTCTCACCACCGTCTGCGCGGGATGATTATCACACCCCTATCCACCGGGTGCTGGACCCCCGTTGGGATACCTCGTCTCAAGACTCAAATGACTTGGGTACCTATGACTTACGCAACCCGTATTCCACGGACAAGGACAATGCTGAGGATGTCAATCCAAATGAAGAAACTGCGAGGCACGCTAGAGTGCCTCGCGGGTCGCCATGAACTGCATTGGGACTCACGGGATGTAAATGAGGAGACACATCCCGGTCGACATAAATCATCCTCCTGTTGATTCCCACTCTCCTCCTTTCCCTGGCATACTCCTTGACCGACTGTTATGACACAACAGATTCGGTCAAGTCGAGATGGGGAATGTCTTATGGATATACAACGTCAAACACAGTTGAAATAAGGAAACACCCCTAATCTCTCCTTGGTCCACACCGGGTCTTTAGCTATCGGACCAATGTTTCGTAGGTCATCAAAACTGTACCTCGTTCTTTCTAGTTATTTTCATTATTGTACGGTCAGCTTGACCCTTTTGCGATTATATTAGTAAAGTCATTCTGTTGGCTCAAAAAACAAAAAGGAAATACCAATTCACCACTTTTAATTATATTTTAGTTACAATTCACTGGCTTCAACTTTAAAATAATATAATTACTGTCTTTAAATTATATATTGGTGTACTGTCAATGAATAGTGAATTGTAAGAGAAACAACTTTTAAGGTGGTTTAGACATGTGAGGAAAATATAAATATTTTTTTAAAACCGGAAAACAGAAGCGTGCATCAAATGCCAAATCAAAAGATTACTAAGTAGGGCCGAGGCCCTGGGCACCAGAATATTCTCCGAGCCTCCCGTAGGTGACCCAACTCTCTTGGACCCGTAGAAAATAGTCTACTTTTCATCGTAGACAAACACTGAAGATAACCTCTTAGCGCAATTTCAACCTTAGTGGACCTAAAACAAATGATCCAACTGAAACTAAAGATCCAATTAAACAAATAAATATTGAAGTTCATACTTAAACAAAACCAACTGTAGCAATTTAAAGGATGTAACTCTTGCGTTGCTCTTTTTTCTTCCCTAAGACTTCTCAGTACTGGCTACCTCGGGTCTTGGAGGATAGGCATTCGTCCTACCTTCTCCCCCTCCCAGGTCCTCCTATTTTCCCTGGCAAGGCTGATGTCGAGCCTTCGCCTGATGGTCTTCACTCTCCTTCTCATTCTTATCCATCAGTTGGCGAGTCGGTGGGAGCATACTCGAGAGCTCCACCGCTTTCTTCACTTGGGTAGTTCGTGTATAGTGTTGCCATGCCTTCTCTTTTCCTCTTGTTTTCATTGCTTTTGTTCGAATAGGGCATACACCCCCCGATTGATCATGCGAATCCTTCTGCTTCCCTGCTTTGATAACTCCCCCACCTGCAGGAAAATCAGGTAAAATAGGGTCCCCATCCTCAGATATATTAGCCAGGTCGTCGGGCTTTGTAATACCTGGGGTCCCAGCTAACGATCCTGGATGCGCCCCC
>JAYMTN010001070.1:0-13805 GCA_036897425.1 Erodium trifolium | reverse complement strand
GGTACCTGGCGTTGGTGGTTGATCGGACTCCATGGCTGGGCGTGTGAGATCGATGGAGACAGACATGATGAGGAGAAAGAGAAAGAGGTGGACGGCTAGGATTTCCCCTTTATGGAAACGTTTTGCACGTTTAAGCGAGACGCTACCTAGCTCTCTCTACTTTTAACTTAATACATGATCGAAGTAAAATATTATTATATCTATTTGAATTCATGTTTTTCAAAAATATAATTACGCATACCGGATTAGAGCCAGACCCACCTGATAAAATATAAAAGTGGATGAGGACAAAGTTGCCTCTTGGGAACTTTCTCGTTACCTTCCTTTTGTACTCCATTTCTTGTTGTTGATGTGAACACTAAACGAGGATCTCCTCGTGCGTGAATTAGACAACAGTACAACACGTCACAAATTTTCGTCTCAGAAACCAACGATGTCGTTTTGCCACTTGTGTAATTGTGTTCGTCTTATGCGTCACCACCATCACCATGTGCAGCGTGCCAACCGAAGTGACTGCAACCACAGGGGCAATATCGTCATTCACAGTTGGAAGAGACGACACAATTATTACATGCGTGCGAGAGCACAGCTAAACTCTCCATCCGCCCATACCACCATAAACTTCCTTTCGGTTCACCAAATCAGCGTACAAGATTTAAAACAATACGAAAAAAAAGTGATCACTAGCCTGCACCAGCTGCACACGATAATTTCCCAGTAGCTCTACTGGTCTCTACTTGTACAGCACATCCTGTACGGTCGGCCATTTCCGTTGTCTGGTTTACGAGCCCGCCAAGTCGCGAAACCGTACACAAGGAGTGGAGTCTGAGTCTCTCGGTCTCTTCGAAGTTTTGGGGCTGAACCGGCTCGAGCCTGATCCGGTCCAAGCTCTCCGGCGACGATCTCGGCCGTCTCAGACGAGACTGTACTTCGCTCTCGTCGGTAAATTCGCAGCCTCTTGCTTCGACCTCGCCGGCGAATCAAGTCCCTGAGAGTTGAAATTAGGGTTTCAAATGTGTTCGAATCATAAGCTTTCTCTGCCGTTAATTTAGTTTTCACTGCCTTCTGGATCATAGGACGATGATGCAAGGTGAGGACCTGAGATTTTTGTGCATTAATGGTGGCTAGATTAATTGATATTCTGTATTATGTGTATAGTTAATTTTGTAAGGTAAATTTGTTCTTTTAACTTTTATATTTCTGGTACAAAAGTATCAGGATATGATATTGATGAACTGTATAGAGAAGCTAAATCGCGTTGGCTGAAGCCTGTGGAGATTCTGTATATTTTACAGAATCATGAACAATATGAAATTGCTCAGGAGCCCCCTCAAAAGCCTACTAGTAAGCTTGTCATTTTAATTTATTTTTAGTTTGTTTAATTTCTCTCTTTGTAGTGTACTATATTGCTTAGATATGTATCTTACTGTGATTGTTTCATTTTGCTTGATTCAATAGGTGGGTCATTGTTTCTTTTTAACAAGAGGGTGCTTAGGTTCTTCAGAAAAGATGGTCATAACTGGCGTAAGAAGAAGGATGGGAGAACAGTGGGGGAAGCTCACGAGCGGCTTAAGGTTTGTTGCAAAGATGACTTTTGGCAGTCTATTATTTGGTATATTCTGTTCGGGAATGGCTTGGATTGTTGGTAGTATGATTATGATTCAGTACTTAATTTAGTTATGGGATGGAAAATATGCACCTAACTTAACCCATATTGAAGTTTTTTTCTTCGGGTTTTATTTCTACTTGTATATGTTGAAATTGAATAAGAGTTATATTCATGCGATGGTTGTTTCTGCACTTCACCTCTTTATTTACACACATCATACAATATTCCCTTAATCTCATGTCTCGATTTTTAACTAGTCTGACGTTTTGAAAAGATTGCAGACTGTTCTGAACATTTGAACTAGAATATCTCGTTTCTCTTAAATTGGTTTAATTATGTTAGAATAGTTCTCTTTAAAAAACTTCCACATCATCCTTGCCTGAAAAATGTTATTATTTTACTTTTGTGTGCTTATTATATTTTGTTTTGTGTACTGAATTCTTCAGTCTATGGGATGAAATTTAATCTTATATGACCAGGTCGGGAATGTTGAAGCTCTGAATTGTTATTATGCCCATGGAGAGCAGAACCCCACTTTTCAAAGGCGTAGCTACTGGATGCTAAATCCGTGAGGGCATTTCTATTTTTTTTTGTGAACTGTATACTAAATAATGAATTTATCTAATAAGATGTTTGAAATTTATAAGTATATAAATTATGTTGGTTTCTTTTATGTGTGGATATGCGATGAAAAGTTTATGTTGATTATTGATGCTAACCGTGATTGAAAGTTCACAGTTTCCACATGATTTTTTTGGCAGGGCATATGAGCACATTGTTCTTGTTCACTATAGGAATATATCGGAGGTGAGGTTGTGTAACTTGGTCATTCCAAACATAAAAAATTGCTTCACCTCTGTAAATGGCTTCGTAAAATCACTCTTTACTACCTCATTAACATATCTTTCATTTTTTCTGTCTGGTATACAAAGCTTTCATCAAGGGCTGCGTAGCTGATTCCCTTTGATCCCATCCTATTTTGCACGTTCAAGTGTAGTTTTAAACCTCCCAGATATGCAATCGCCCCATTTATCGAACCATTCTCACCTTTGAAAAAGACTTAATTTAGATTTAACGAATTAAGCTATCTTGCCCTCTATAGCTTGGATGACTTAATATTCTTGGAAGCTGTCAAGCCTCCTCAATGTTTTCTTTTTGTGTATATATATTTTTTTCATTAACATTCACCATCTACAAAATCAATGTTTTGTTTTATTACTTTAAATTACTTTACCATCACTATTTGAATTTATGTGGTGCAGGGAAAGTCTACTTTTGGATCTGCTCCCCAGTTATCGGGATCCTCATCTGCATTCAGTCCATGTCCTGGCTCATATTCTACTTGTAATCCAGCCTCGACCTCTGCAATTAATGATTACAATGAGCAATATCAGACTATAACTAGTCCCGAATCTATAGAAGCTAGTTCTAAGATAGCCATGAAGAATAATGGCATAGATCTTTTGGGTGCTGTTAGTACAACTCCGGAGTTAAGTAGTTCATCGGACCTTGAGGTTAGTCAAGCCTTGAGAAGGCTTGAAGAACAGTTGAGTTTGAATGAGGACAGTATCAAGGATATCCCATTCAGCGTTCAGGATAATGGGTCCCATGATTCAGTAGTGTCAGAATATGAAAGGGACCCCTCCAAGCACAATGGCATTTCAAATTTACTATATGCACCTAAAGGTATTTCGGATGAAATTGGTGATCATGCAGGGATGCAAGATTATTTGAACAATTTTGTTCTCTTTCAGAATGAAGGTTTGTTATTCATTCGATTAGGCGCTGTTTAAATTTTCATGTAACATCTTATGAGATCTTAAAGATTCTAAAATCTAGTTGTTTTTACCATTTCTGTAGGTGACAATGGAAAACATCATCATCAGTCGCTAAGGAATGAATATACAGATGGAAGTAAAGATTATTTATCTTGGACAGATGTGTTAGATTCATTTAAAACATCATCAGAATTTGATTTACAGTACAATTTTCAAGGAAATAATGTTCAAAACTGTATGGCTTTTTTCCTCTTGGTATGAGTTGATATTTAAATTTCATAGTGCATTAATTTATATTAATATCTTGCACACCTCTTGTCATAATAGCTTCTGCATTACTGCCTCAAGAAGTTGGGAGTTTCAATTTGCCTGTATATTCTTCTCTAATGGAAAGTAACAATACCAATACCGATCTATATCCACTGATCTATGATCAAGGCCATATGGGAATGCCACTTGAAGGGGCTTCAAGATTGACTGTTGCACAGAAACAAAATTTTACAATTCGGGAAATATCTCCAGACTGGGCTTACACTGATGAGGCTTCGAAGGTAGTTGTTTTCTTTTATGTGATGGTGATATTAACATGTGTTTTCGAGAATTTGTCTGGTCATTTGGCATGACCTGTTTTATGGTTATTTGCTTCTGATATTGGTATTAGTTATGGAGTAGGATAATTGCAAAAACTGACTGTGATTTATACTTCTAGCTTGTTAGTATTGCTAACAATACTTTTTTTGTACTGTCAGTTGTATTTAACGGAAAAGCGCAAATTTGGTCACATGTTATGCACACGACTTCCGCAATTTTTTGAAGATAACCATTTTGCCCTTGAATGATTTTTTTATACAAAAAACAAGATAAAAACATCAACTTATCTTCTAAAATATACAAAACTTACCTTGAATAAAAAAAAATTAATTTATTTTTGAATCGTTGAGTATTAAATGATGTTATTTTAAGGGGTATTTTCCACTTTTCCTTTGATTTTAAAGGTGTTACTCGCAGTGCAAAATGAAAATTGTTCACGGTACCAACTTTCAACGTTTTTGGAAGATGGTAACTTGCAAAAAGTGAAACACACGGCCAGTTTTTGCAATTATCCCTTATGGAAATGCCGATTGGTGATACAATTTATTAACATAAGCTGTGTGGCAGGTTATCATTATTGGATCTTTTCTCTGTGATCCATCAGAATCTGAATGGAAGTGTATGTTTGGAGACATTGAAGTTCCTGTTCAGATCATTCAGGAAGGTGTCATTCGTTGTGAAGCTCCTTCCCATTCCCATGGAAAGGTCAGTCTCTGCATTACTTCTGGAAACCGAGAATCATGCAGTGAGGTCAAAGAGTTTGAATATCGGGTTAAGACCAGTACTGCTCATAATAATGTACATCAAACCGAGTCTATGAAGAGTGCAGATGAACTATTACTACTGGTAAGGTTTGTGCAGGTTCTTCTGTCTGATTCATCAACACAGAAAAGTGTAAGTGAAGGATCAGGACTGAGAAAACTGGAAGTTGATGATGATTTGTGGTCTCAAGTGATAGAGGCTCTTTTAGTTGGTACTGGGAATTCATCTACTACTATTGATTGGCTTCTGCAAGAACTTCTAAAAGATAAGTTGCATCAGTGGCTTTCGTCTAGATCTCAGGAGGGACATGACCAGCCCGATTGTTCATTGTCCAAAAAAGAGCAAGGGATAATACACATGGTTGCTGGACTCGGCTTTGAGTGGGCCTTACACCCTATTCTAAGTTGTGGAGTCAACATAGATTTTCGTGATATTAATGGGTGGACTGCTCTTCATTGGGCTGCACGTTTTGGAAGGTAAAATAAAATATACGGCATGTGTTTGGATTTTTCTTTTTGTGAATGTATTTATGGAAAATCTCACCCATCTACCCTTAAGTATGCACCTTCTCCATCAGCTACCCCTAAGTTTTTTTTGTCTCAATTCACCCCAGCTCCACGAACTTTTGGGTGTGAAATGATGAAGGTACCCTTATTTATTCTTTCATATGAGGGTATTTTTGTCATTTCTCACCCAAAGTTGACAGAATTGGGGTAAGTTATGACTAAAATAATTTAGGGGGTTGTCAAAAACTTTTCAAGCTTAGGGGTAGTTAGTTTAGAATGGTGCATACTTAGCAGTAGCTGAGTGATATCATCCCATATAATATACAACTTGTCTTCGTAAACAGTGCACCAAGCATAGGCACAAGAGAATAGTGGTTCTTCATTACACTATCTCATTTGAGATTATAGGTCAAGCAATTTTTTTTATCAGCGCTCAAGCTCTCTAAGGCTTGAGCCAACAAAAGTTGGATTTAAAAGAAGTTTATAAGTTGATAGTCACTTAGATGAATTCGTGCCAGTAAGGCATAACCTAATATTTCTTTACCATTAAGATAAAGCATTGAATCAAAGTTCCTTGTTCACTATGATAGCCCATATGAGATATTTGAATGTCTTTTGTAACAGGGAAAAAATGGTTGCTGCACTTATTGCCTTTGGTGCATCAGCTGGTGCAGTGACCGATCCCAGTACACAAGACCCGACCGGTACAACCCCATCATCCATTGCTGCTTCCAGTGGCCACAAGGGACTGGCCGGCTATCTCTCAGAAGTGGCATTGATCAGCCACCTTTCATCTCTCCGTCTGGAAGAAAGTGAGCTCTCTAAGGTCTCAGCTGAGGTTGAAGCAGAAGAAACTGTAAACAGCATCTCAAATGGAACATATGAAGACCATTTTTCACGTGAAAACACCTTGAGTGCGGTGAGAAATGCAGTTCAGGCTGCTTCACGAATACAAGCTGCTTTTCGTGTGCATTCATTCAGGAAGCGGCAACAAAGAGAAAATGGTGCTAGCATAAGTGATGAATATGGTATCACCTCTGGTGATATTCAAGAGCTTTCGGCTATGTCAAAGCTCACTTTTGGTAATGTCCGTGATCGCAATTTGGCTGCTTTATCTATTCAGAAGAAATATCGAGGTTGGAAACGTCGCAAAGATTTTTTGGCTTTGCGACATAAAGTTGTAAAGATTCAGGTAAGGAAGTTAATGTCATGTCTATGTACTCCATTCCAAAATAAGTGTCCTACTTAGAAGAAGGGTTAAATTGCAGATGACTGCTTTCATGAATTTGCCACACACGTAAAGTCATAGTAAATTTCCACAAACATATGACCTCATAGTTAATATTTCACACAATTGGCTACCCTTATGAATTTTGAATTTTTACAAGTCACCATAGTATGAAATAGAGGGAAGCCATCAAAATTTTAAAATATTCTAAAATTACTAACTCTCACGTTTTAGTCTTCCAATTTCAATTTGATTCCGTTCTCGAAATACTCCTCAGAATCATATTGAAATCGGAAGATTAAAGGATGGGAATGTGTAATCTCACAATATTTTAAATTTTAAACTCGCATGACAAAACAATCGAAATTTTTGGTGGTTTTCGTCTGGCTTGCATGATGTGACACGTGGAAATTCATAAGGGTAGTTGTGTGTCTGGGAGAGTTTCTATGGCGTTATATGTTTGTGGGCAATTTATAAAGGTAACTATGTGCAATTAATTCTAAAAGAAGTGCCAACTTTCTATATTAGTTAGTTATTAAACATGGATTACCACTAAAAGACCTCCATAAGATAGTGATAACTGATAAGTTATAACAAGTAAACAGAGGGATAAGGTGGAAAGTTAAGCGTTGAAGTTTTATTGCTTAGTTTCAAATAGTTAAATGGTACATTTATTTTGGGTCTGATTCGAAAACACATGCAATTTTGGGACACATTTAGCGCTTGAACTACTGTGATGGTAGATAGCTATACAAGTTATCAACTTCACTTGTTTTGTCAGGCACATGTACGAGGCTATCAGGCTAGGAAGGACTACAAGGTTATCTGTTGGGCCGTGGGCTTTCTAGATAAAGTTGTTCTGCGATGGCGTCGAAAAGGATCTGGTTTGCGAGGTTTTCTGAACGAAAAAGGAGCCATTGATGATTGCGAAGATGAAGACATTCTCAAGGTGTTTCGCAAGCAGAAAGTAGATGGTGCCCTTGATAAAGCTCTCAAAAGGGTACTCTCAATGGTCAAGTCTCCAGAGGCGTGTCAGCAATATCATCGCGTGCTTGAAAGATACCGCCAAGCTAAGGTAAGGAGCCAAACCATAATCTCACAAAAGTGCACTGCACTGAGTTTAATATTTCCTCTCTTTACTATATTTTGCTAATAAATGACGAAAATATTTTTCATAAATTTCAAAAATGTCATTGCTACATTAATTTTGCCCGAAATCCCTAAGTTGTTGCAGGAGTATTTTTTGTCATTTATCGTCAAAATAGAGTGAAGGGAGAAAATTTAGAAGGTAAGTATATTTGGGTGCCAATTTTTTTGAGTCATTATAATTAAGTGAGAAATGCGACAAGGTTAGCGTACTTTTGTGAGATCGTTCCTTTATTATATTCTCATCGAACTCCAGCAGTAAGGGCAAAGGTCATCCATAGACTTCAAATCTGATATTAATGATGCCAATATTATAAGCAATTCATGCTATAAGAATTCATGTAGATCTGTAACCTTGGACATTGGAATTGATTAACTGTTCTTGCAGGCCGAGCTTGGGACGTTGTTGAGTGAAGAAGAAGCTTTAAGCTATCTTAGTGACTATCTCGACATGGAAAATGATGATATACTTTTCGAGTAGGAGTTCTACCGCATCACATCTGATAGCTGTTTCACTGCATATTTTTAACTTGCTACTCACTTGATCTGTTATATGATTTCTCAAATAGGTTTGTGTATAGTGATACTTGTGTGACAATAGCTTTCCCCCTGATAGATTAGCTCACGCTGAATAGTCTTCATCCTGCAAATGCTTTACCATAATCGTTGTAAATTATTGTTTTACTGTAGTTAAGAGTGATTATGTTAAAAAAATTAAGGGGTAACTTCATTAACACCTTTCATTTCAACATTGTTTTATTCTATAATAACACACTATAACGGCCGTTCTTTATCAATAACATACACTTAACACATTACGAAATCAAGTTATATATTTGAAAGAAAATCCTCTTTTAACTATCTGATCATTTGTAGCGTAAGAGTGGAATTTCATTGATAAGGAGAATAACGTGGAACAATACAATAAGGAAAATTATAAGAAATAAAAGGGCGAGACATAGTCCCGAACAACAAGTTCGAGACGTGAACCCTATGACTAAATTGCCCGGCTATTCCAAGTAACAACTTAGGATAGATCCTTTTGACGATAGTTGCGTGGCCGTAGATCAATTCGTTCTTTTCTTGATTCGATCTAAAATGCTCGTGGTGTCTGATAAACATACTGGTCTCTAGGTGGAGACCTTTTTGAGACATCTGAGGGAATATCAGGCATCCAAGGAGAACACCAGAAAAAGGGGGAGGCTTGGGGTCGAGATGACTCTGACCCTAGCAGGGGTGTCCCCAAACACATCCCGTTGTTCGATCTCTCAATCATTGGCCTTGGCGAGGCTTCTTCACATACCTCGCATGGGTGTTAGTGCTCCGATCCAGCGGAGGGGGCTGGGGCGACCTTGCACGGAGGCCCCGAGTGATCGTGTGCGCCAAAATCTCGATGCCTGAGCTTAGATCAGGGCTCTAATGAGCTTGGATGATCGGACGACGACAGAGGATATGTGAGACCTCAGCAAATCCACCACATGGTAGGTAAACAAGCTCACGACGGAGGCGGGGAAGGAGGCGGAGGCGACGACGCTGGTGGCGGCTGGTTGATCGCTGAAAGTGAAGGAGGAGGAGGAGGAGGCGGTGCTGGTGGCGACCGGTTGATCGCCGGAGGAGAAGAAGGAGGAGGAGGTGGTGCTCGATCGCCAGCAGTAGTGGGAGAACGGAACACATTTGGTCTCTTCCCCCGACCCTTCCTAGAGGGGATCCAGAACAAACACGTTGGAGTAGATAGAGGAGAAGGTGGCGGTGGAGATGGAATAGTAGTAGATGATCAGGACGACGCTCGTAAAAAACAACGATTTCGTCGGAAGGCACTAAGACCGGCGATTGAGAAAGTCATCCCTACTCTAAACTTTACTATTTAAGCACCACCTACTATCTGATTTAAGACTCCTGATTGGTATGTCCACACCCAATAATTTTATTAATTGGGTTTGATTTATTAGCTCAAAAATATACTGCTCTCACTGGTTGGTTCTTATCATTTTCCTGTTCCTATATGTGGTTTAATTTCGATTTGACGAGGAAAGCCACCGAATTTGATCCTATCCCTGGAAGAACTGATTGCAAATTGATTTGCCTTTTGGATAAAGGAGACTTCATGCAAGCGTGGAGTGTATCTTTAGTCTACCACAGAAAACGACATGTCGTCTGTCTAAGGTGGGAGCTACATAATAATTTTTTTAGCGAGACGAAGATGGGGACTGGGTCGGGTCGGGTTTGACCGGGATTGTGAACCCACCTGAAACCCGTAACTGACTATTCTAGAATCTAGATTCTAGACTAGTAGTGTAAAAAATACTATTCATACGTGTCAATTCCAAAATGGGCCACGCTTATTTGGGCCCATTACAAATCACTACCCACCGTTTCTAGAGACATTGCTTCATTTCACAGAATCACATAGCAAAGAGAAGTTCAAAAAACAAAGCTGTTGAAATGGAAGCATCGAGTGAGAAGAAGAAAGACCTGGAGCGCGTAAAGCTCGCGGTAGAGAGACTGGTGGAGCAGAGGAACAACAGGGAAGCTTCTGGCGAGACCTTCCTCGAGGACGATGACGATCGACTTCTCCTCTCCAAACTTCTCTCTCAGGTAACCGGCACAACTCTATTTCACGATGCTTCTGTACCGACTTGGATTGGTTTGAACTGGACGGTGCGATCTGAGATTTCGTTTTCGCATCATCGGAATTGATTTGATCAGTTTCTAGCACCTGAACTCCATAGATTTTGAGTATTTCGTTTCTGATTGTGGTTGGAGTTTGATTGAATGTTCGCAAACATGTACTCTAATTGTTGGAGTTTCGGAGATGTTGAGCTGAGTGCTTGAATTTGATTTGTAGTCTGGGGAGTATCTTTGAATGAGATTTGTGGTATTTGATCAATTTAGACTCAAATTTCATATGCTCAATTTTGTTGGAGTTCTGATGATGCTCAGCTTAATACGTGAATTTGATTTGTGGTCTGTGGAGTATATTTGAAAGAGATTCTTTAACTTGTGATGTTTTATCTATTTAGACTGGAATTTGATGTACTCTAATTGTTGGACTTTAGGATATGCTTTGCTGAGTACTTGAATTTGAATCGTCTCAGGAGTAACTTTGTATGTCATTGTTAGATTTTTGGCATTTACTGTAAAATTGAGGGAAAGAGTAGTATAAAGGATATACTGTTAGTTTAACATTTACTCAATTTGATATTGGACCTCCTTTCCATAATTCCATCAACAAAGACTCAAAAAGTGAATGCATGTTACCCTCAATTTGATGCAGTATTGGATCTCCTTTCCGTAATTCCATTGACTAGGTTTCAAGAAATTAATGCATGTAGTACTCTTCACCCAAATAGTGTGCCTTGGTTTGATACCATTTTTTTTCTTAATGTAAGAGAGTGATTTCCCTGATATCTGTTTGTTTGCTCTTATTTGAGCACTGTTGCACTGTAACACTTAATCAATAGGGATGTAATGGCCATTTGGCGGTTGCTATGCATGAATGAAGGATTGATGTACCATATCGGAGTATCATTGCAGTTTAAAGGGGTTGAGAAAGATTTCTTGTTCATGTTATATTATAAGATAGAGAACGGATCTACAAATGTTTGAATAAAAAGAATAACCTTCTCCTTTTAATGTTAAAATCTCTTTAGAAGAATAAAAAGAAGGAATGTCTTCATTTGAGTTTTTATATGGGTTTAAATACAACTTTTTTATAAGCCAGAAAGTAGGGAAATCCTACTCTAGCCTAGTCTAATTCCTAACCTAACCTTCACCTGCACCCGCTCCCATGTAGATGTACCCACTGGGGTTCGGATCTCTCTCCTCATAACCTAACCTCAACCCACACCTGCTCCCAAGTAGATGTAACTTGGTTCGAACCTCTGACCTCAATGCGGTGAGAGAGTTCTTCTTGAGTTCATTGTTGTTTATCTCACAATATTGCATTCATTGATGTACAATATCTTAATTGGTTTCATTCATTGATATACAATATCGTAGTTGGTTTCGCCTTTAAGTTGATTGGTGTGTTTTGTTCTTAAACGAGATGCTAATCTTGCAAATCCACGTGACTTCACTTGTTATCAACAGTTGGAATCATTGAAGGGAGATGATTCACTTGGACAACCTCCTGCGACCACTGACCAGAAAGAGGTAGCTAAAGCAGGCGGAAAAGCAGGAAAGAAAAACGAGAACGCAGAAGAGGGTGACGACGAGATAATCAAAGAGCTCAGGAAGGTGAGGAAACAGAATTCGGTAACTCATTGGCTTATTTCAATCATGATTGTTCTTACCTTCACATGGCAATTATCTGAGGTATCCCTAGTTATGAGAGTTAGAGACAGAGTAAGCCACCCGTTTAGGTCCTTTGGAGGTATGCTTGCAGGGTTGCTGCAGATGAAAGGTCCTGATCCCAATCCTGCCAAGGTCCAAGATGACAAGAAACATAAGAAACCACTACATATTGAAACCCCTTCACTACCTCATCTCACAATGCCTGAGCTCCCCCATATGGAATTGCCAAATTTCAGTTGAAATGATGTCAAGGAATGATAGTTTGTTTGTAGGCCTGGTTTGATGTAAAGATCTTTAGAAAGCGAAAGATAAAACCAAATAGGTGCCATTTCCTCTAAAGAGATGGTCGGTTTATTGGGCCACTTTCTGTTCTAAGTTTACTAATTAAATTAATTCTGTATGTAAATGCTTATAGTATCAATGCAGCTCTGTTGTTGTTCTTGTATTTAGCTTGAAAAGCATAATCCTGGCCAATACAGTATCTTTGCATGCAATCTCATTTGATCCGCGAAGTAAATAGAAAAATACAACCTCTCCGGAGGAAGAAAATGAGTACATAAAGAGACTAGCTACATAACCTTAACCGGAGTATTCCATCAGGGGGAGAATACACGGTAAAAGGTTTAAACACTCAAATTTTACAAACATTAAGATTAGTACAGTAATTAGGTTTATAACCTTGATTTTTCTATTATAAAGCACACAAAAATAAACAAAGTCAAAATCCGGATTTTTCATCCATGAAGCACAAAATAATACCGACATATCCCCAACTGACTGTCAAAGAACGTGGAGCAGTCTGTCTCATCAGGACACATCAACCTTTCACATATATTGGAAGGCGGTCACTAACAAGTTGGGGACCAACACCGCAAATGAAAGAGACAAATCGAAGTGTAATACCCACCCAAACACACTATACCCTATAAAACGAATATGAGGGTAAACTCTAAAAGGCTTGTCGGTGGCCAACACCCTAAACCGACGAGCCCTAACTACCAATGTGGAAGGAAACAAATGAATACCATACAAATAACGATGAAGGGGTAAAGTGGGGACACACATCTTAAGCAGTATAGATGGAATAACATTAACCTATCAGCGCCACGGTAAACCACCAGATCCATGATTATCAACATCCGGGAGGATGAAGAAGCGTGTCCCACGACCAGATTTGAAACGAGAAGCTAGGCAACAAAACATAGCAATACACGCGGTTGGACTAGATCCACAACGATCAACACCCGAGAGGATGAGGAAACGCGTTCCACGATAATATCTAAAACAAGACACCTCCAAAGATACGTGTGAGGCTTCACTAACACCACCTCGAATAGCAGGGCTACAACAAATTCAGGTACTCCGGAGGCCAACACTAAAAATGTCCCAAACTCTTTGAGTTTACTATCACCACAACTCACGAACAAATAAACACCGCCGAGCTTCAACAACAATTCACGGTCTACCCGTGCTGAGGAACCAGCGGACCCTTGGAGCAAATCACCACACAAAGAGGAGATTCGGTAGAGTCAACCTCCTCGAACTCTGATTCGTTCGATCTGGGCAGATCTGTCCACACCAGCGAGGCACCGAGAAGCTCCCGGCTCGACACAAGGCGGGAACGAGGAGAGCACACTAAAGGCGAGCAAGTCGAGTAGAGGACGCCATCCGAACAACCCTAAACTTAGATATGTACGTTCTGGACTAATTAGTCTACACTAGTGAGGCACCAAGAAGCTACGGGTCGGACAAAGCAAAACACATCGTCGTTGAACCAGAGCGCCCTAGAGCAAGTAGATTCGGAAGAGATTCGGAAGAGATAAAACGGAGTAGCACCGTCGAGGAATGAGGAGGAGCACCTTCACTCCAACCATAAAGGTCGGATATGGAAA
>JAYMTN010001069.1:0-13815 GCA_036897425.1 Erodium trifolium | reverse complement strand
TGTTATAAGGCGCAGTCTAAAAGGTTCAGTAGGGTGCGCTTCATGGCGATCTCTAGCAGTGCGAAAAGACTGAACCAAAACATTGTGTTCGTCTAACATTGCAGAGATTGCTTCAACCAAGTTGTCATCAACCCGGTCGTCAACATTTCCACGACCCAAAGCGTGCATGCGATTTTGCGTCTCGTGTTGCGTATCGTAGATATAAAGTTGGGCGAACTGTGGACGCTTTCCATCAACGGGTAGTAGGGATCCTATGCTATGATAATTTTGCCCACTGATGCGATACACATACGGGCCGTTCCCACGATTAACAGTTAAATCGATCCGACCTCCAAGTGATGTAAGAGCAAACATAGCATTGTACGTGCGTATTTCAAATCGGAAATTGGCATAGCGTGGATCTGCGTTTGAGTTTAACAATGCTTCCAATAGAGTAGGAGGTTTCGGCATCAATGATATGCGCACACGACCGGCTGAACAACACAAGGTGAAAATAGGGTTGGAAGCAGTTCCTTGGCTCGGACTGCGTTCTTCGGTCCACATCATTGCTCCACAAAAAGGGCATGTCGAAGTTGGCTCTCCAATGGACTATGAGGTTGCGACTACATGTTAATAATAAACGTGGATGTGTTTAAAATAAATGGCATTTGGCATGCTTAAATGGAATTGGGAAAGAAGTATTGTGACCATACCCCCGCGAAGTAGGGACTTTTGTTTCCGTATGCGCTGCAAAGTCGAGGATGCAGCAATGGATGCTGGAGTTTCGGGCCCAGTAGGAGGAGCAAGACCTACAGTAAGGTCGTCAGGGCGCTAAATAGTAAGCAGTAGGAAAACATGCGGTAAAATTAAAGTAAGTGTGTACCGTTTGAATGGGAGGTGTTGTCGGGAAAAGAAAGCCTTCGTCGGGCTGCAAGTGGTTGTTGGCGAGAACAACTTCCATGTTCCAACACATTTTTGCGTTTTTGACGGGCAGCCTGGGCATTGGCAATAACATTTCCTGGAGTTTTATTGGGAACTACTTCATGGGTTGGAAGGACAACATCTTGGGTCGGGGACAAAGGTAATGGATGTAAAGGTGGTGGAGAATTTGTCGGAGCAGGGCCTATTTCATGCTCGTCCAGGGTTGGATCATTTTGTTGTTGAGTTGGCACCGGCAAACCCAGTGCATGATCGAGCAGGGTTGCATCAATCTG
The DNA here is from genome assembly GCA_036897425.1 of Erodium trifolium. Classification (NCBI taxonomy): domain Eukaryota; kingdom Viridiplantae; phylum Streptophyta; class Magnoliopsida; order Geraniales; family Geraniaceae; genus Erodium; species Erodium trifolium. The sequence continues at coordinate 12,622 of JAYMTN010001069.1, read as the reverse complement.
TTGCTGAGGAAGCATTGGCAAACCGAATGTATCCTGGTGTATGATTGGAAGAATATTTTGTTCAGGCATCGGCAAATTTAGTGCATGCTCATCTAGGGCTAGATCAATTTGTTGTCGAGCAAGCATCGGAAATGGCGCACGTGGAAGATATCGGAGTACGAAATGGTGAACGACTCTTAGCTTATACCACGACTGATTTGAACCATACAAAGCAATTCCTCGGTGGAGAATAGCCAAACGACGCTTGAGTCTATTGTATCGGGTTTCAAAAAGGCGTGATTTACGTAGGTATGTTGTGAGCATCACGTCATCCAACACTCGGCGCTGTTTGATTTCATTTAGTATGCGGCGCCTATTCCATCGTGCGAGTCGAGCGACATACTGCCTAAGTCTTGCCTCTTGATCAACGCCATTCATAATCAGTTTCCTTCTATACAAAGTATAAGTTCAACAAACATGAACCTGGTTCAATATTTATAACATAGGCATCAGGTCACAATGTAAATAAATATTCTAAAATGAATAACAATGGACATATTATAGCGCAAAACATTCTCCACATTTATTAATTCAAGCAAAGGCAAATAAAAAAACAGCAAACACGGGGCGTAGAGAACCCAACGGTGATCATATCCATGTGCGTGCATCTAGGTTTCACTCTATGGCGAAACGCAATTTGTAAGTTTCGACATCAATGACACAAAAGGGGCAATCGATATCATACTCAAGGGAACCTAAAACTGTGGTAACATTTTTAGGGAACCAATGACCCAAACCGGTGAATGAACAAAAGCGGGTCACACCAAGTGTTTCATGGCTGTGAGGCAGCAGCATCTCTCTGAACAGTGCTCGGCATCTTTGTAGTGTGGCTCGGTTGAAGTCTATTGCCTCGAGGAGGGCTTGCATAGTCCGGGCACCAGAGTGTGCGCGCTTGACCTTGAACAATGCCATTGCATAGATGTAACGGCTGACATGTAATCTGTCTTTTCTAAGGGGGGCAATGTACCTCGTCCCTTTACGTGCGTCAGAACCGTTGAAAGCATGGTGTAGCCCGAGGAGGCATTGAGCATAAATGTTCCCAGCAAGGCGTGCACTTTCCAAAACATTCTCCCCATACTCCGTAACTTGTTGTATGGCCCGAGGGACGCAATCGCAATGTAATAGGGCGAGCATACGGGGCGTGTGAAGCACCCTGTAGAATTCCTGACAGCTGGGACGAAGAGTAATTAATCAGGTAATTAAGTCTGTTAGCAGAGACTAACCTATGCGCGCTGACAGAAAATTTTAAAAGGAACGATCCTAACCTTTGGGAGAGTTGGGCGAAGGGCACGTCGCTGCTTGCAAGGGCACGGGAAAAGATTTCAAACAGCATGTCATCAGGGAGGCAAGTAATAACCATGAAAGTTGCTGCTTGAGCAAGTACCATGGATGGAGAATTCATCGTCCTAACTAAAGTCAAACAGGCATAAGAAAAAAAATGAAATTTATGGGGGAGTAGCTGGTTTTAGGAGTGAGTGGCTTACCTCTGTGAAACTAAATAAAAGCCAAATGATAAACAACATTCAAGGAAGGCAGAAAATTTTGAAGTGATGGCGTAGTATTGCAAAAGACACATAACGTAGTAGGCTGATGGGACAAGCATGTAGGTCTGTCTTGTTAGGGTAACACTGAAGCAAATAATTAAGATCAATTGAACCAAATGAATCTGATACAAAACTTTAATTTCTGCGGAGAAAGGCATGGCTTTCTGTTCTGTTATGGTAAATGCAAATCAAATGATGAAGATTAATTAAAAGTAAATAACATGGGAAGGAAAAAACAAAGACATTCGATGAAACAATATTTGTACCAAATGTATGAAGAAGAGAAAGACTCACCAAAAGAACACACACCTTGGAAGTAGAAACAAAATCAGTTCAAGTTTGTGCTGTATAAAAAAAAGGAGAACATGAACCTTTGTAAAAACACATATATAGGCAAAGAGAAGAAGATCAACAGATTATGAAAGACAAATAGTCACAGCCATGCAATAATTATAAAAGAAATAACTGCAATCTGAAGTTAGTAATGGCCATTGAAAGGTGAAGATCTAATTAGTGGCAAACAAAGAGACAAATGTAAGTAGATCTAAATAAAGTATGACTGTTCATCCAACAATCAGGATGGTTTAATAGAAAATTTTAGGGTAAAAATTGTACCTGAAAAGGTGTAAGGTAAAAGCGAAGGGAGGACCAAGTGTGAGCATCGCCAGACGGACCTAACAAAACATTGTGTATAAAAAGAAGAGTACGGTGTAGTAAACAGAAATAGAAGATACATTAAAGAGCAGGAACACCAAGGAACAAAGGTAGCGAGATAATTAGGAAGAAACAATAAAAAATCAAGCGGGCAAGTCTAGTCACCGGATCCAATCTCCATGTTAACAGACACATGATTTGTGCGCATGCCTCTAAAAGGCATTATAATGGGACACTTTATTATAATATCTTCATTCTTGCTCACCAATCATTCCAAATACCTGCAAAAACGATGAGTTCGCAACCAATTAACTCTACAAACAAATTACAACCAGTGAACCAATTCACTGTACAAACAAATTGCAGCCAGCGAAGACTGCCCCACAAAAATACGAAACCTAAATCAAAGAAAACATTAAAAGGCCAAAAAAAATGTAATAAAAGTAGAGAAAAATGCGAAGTTTAATAACAAAGACCCCAAAATACAAATGATAATGGCAGACTACCATGGTGAGGAGAGAAGCAAGAGGCCATGTATCATGTTCATGTTTTGCTTCTTCTTTCTTAGTTGGATACGGACATGTTTTGCTTAAGCTATCAATGGACTTACTAATTAGTGTTAACCATATCTTGTAACAGTCTCTCTTAACGGTTCAAAGGATCCGATAAATAGCAGCATAAAAACAATTAAGCAGAGCAAACACCATAATAATCAAGCCAGAGAAACAATTTTCGCTGTTCCACTAAGTAGAATACATGTAGTTGGATGCATAAGCATGGTCTATAATTAGAAGTTTCGTAGAGTGTATACATCTAGAAGGTCCAACCAAAAACAACAGAACAGGAAACCATTTTATGTAAGGCCTGACAGAAACTCATAGTAGGCAATGAGATCAATTGTTAGTGTAAAGCCAGTTAACAACTCAGGGCTTGCAAGGGAGTGAGAGGCAAACACATCCTAAACACTATGGTAACCAGTATGAGTGTGAGTGTAAGCGGCAGAGCAAACATTCTTTTATTTTTTGGAACATCAAAGCATGAGAAATAGAAAAGCATCAACAAACTGTAGCAGCGCTAAATCATCCAATAAGGCAGGGGAAGCAATCTATTTGGAAGAGAAGGAAACGATGCATTTATAAGAGAGTCCAAGCGACCGCGGAAACGAAAGTGGGAAGCCCAAAAGAAAATAGTTCATGCAGGAAAACGGTAAAGAAATGCGAGGAAAATAAAATAGTAAACGATCAATAAACTACTCAGTATTGTCATCAACATCAGTGTCCTCATCTGTAGCTGGTGAAGCCGCCTTTCTCTTTGTCGGAGTAAGGAGGAACTCGGTCTGACCAGAACAGTCCTTGCCCTTCCCCTTTTCCTCAGTGTGCGCTACAGGCAAGTCCTTGACCTGATCACCAACGACACATGCACCATCCCCATCAGTAGCAGTCGTCGAAGATGAACCAGGGCATGTCACCTACCACACGCAACACGCATTATTCAGAAGCGAGAATAACGATACAAAGAGAGACGTTAACAGCAGCAGGAATAAAATAAGTGTTAAAAACCTTTTGGTTGGCTAAGTTAGTGTGCCTAGCTTCGAGTACAGGATCGGGCGTAAAAATATCATAGATAGTGAAGGAAGCACTTCCAGTTTTGAGGTTGTATTCGGAGAGGGATATTTTGAAAATGTACTCCTGGCCACGTAGTTCAAGGATTTGGCGGGGGAACTCGTCGGAGGTGGCATCCAGACGGTTGAACAACTTCATCGCGGATGAGTCGATCATACGCTCCGACACACGATTCATAGATGTGCAAGACAGGACACCCGTGGCATCTTTTGCAATGAAATTGAGCTTGTACCTGGAGAATTTGGAAGTTAGAAATAGGTTTCAAACTGTATGTGAGGAAATGATCAAGCACTCACATGACAGCTGGAGAGTCAGTTGTTTTATTGCAGTTGGGGCACTTGTAAAGGGTCCCAGCCCGAGCCATTTTCACCTTGCACCCTAAGCAGGCGATATAGTACCACCCACGATCTATGTCAACTTCATCAATGGTAGCCACAAAAGTGATTTTATAACCCTGGACAGCCAGCAAAGTAATCAGGAAATTGTGATGGCAAAGTGCAACAAAAGTAACAGATCGTTGAGTATATAGGGAAGGCAAATAAGCACATACCACCTCCTCTTTTGCCCAGCCAGCATCAAGTATTTCCGCAATCGTGGACCGGTTCTCAAACATCGCCTCCTCAGTTGTCCCGCTGACGCCAGGGGATCTGTTTTTGAACGTGACCTGTCCGACATCACTCCCAAAATGCTGGGCCAATCTTCGAACGTATGGGTGGTCCAAATTGACAAAGATCTGTGCATTGGGAGTCGCCGAGAAACTGACGCAGTCTGGGGGTGCAAAAAAGAAGAAGAAACTAATGGTAACATAAATATGGTAAGGGATGTCAAATAGGTAGGACAAGGTATAAGAGAGCAAACCCAGATACTGCTTCACTGTCACGCCTGTGAAGACCAAAACAAATGGGCCAGTAGAAGTCCCGATGTCGTGGTCCCGAACGAAGTTGGTGGCAATTTCATTCCACAAAGTGACCTTCACTTTAGGCGCACTGTAATGTTGCTCAATTGATTGTAAGAAAGGGATTTAAATGCAGGTAACCCCAAAAAATGAAGTGAAAAGGCAGACCACATACATATCTGTTAGAATGTCTAAGTCCCGTTTTGGAGACCCCCCTGAGACGACCTCCACATCACCAACAGACACCAAACAACCGGCTACATCTGCATCAGGGCAAAGGGTACAGTCAGCACCCCTAAATATTTTTTAAAGCGAAATCAATTGAGTGTTGTAAAAGCGGAAAATGTGAATGAAAATGTTAATGAAGCGAACACGCGGAACCTGATAGGTAAGTGCAGTCAGCAGACCGAGGGAGCACATCCGAGGCTGCGATGAATTGAAAACCGTGGACTGGAATAGAAGGGACTGGAGCAGTGACCCTCCTAACACTTGTAAATAAGTTGAAATTTATCTTGAAGCGGGAGTTGACTGGCCGGTACTGACCAGTGACGGCGGATACCAAAAACCCGGAAATGTCGTAAATAGTGCCGACAGCCAGAAGGGGCTGGAATTTTGGCGCGACAGGGCGTTTAACCTGAACCAGCATAAGAGTCCCCTAGGAAAAAAAGGAAAGGGTCAAATTAATACGGGTGGAAAGCATAGGCAGGAACAAATAGCGAGGATAGGCGAAAGGCAGAAGGAGGTGGGTCAGGACGCATACCTCACAGTCAGCAACAATCATGTCCAGACTGATAAGTTCATTACGGCGTCTTCTGTTGCGGGCTTCCCACAAGCGACAGACTCTAACCCGCACAGGCTCTGAGCCGGACGAAATATCCAGGGCTTTCAAGGAGATGAATTCCATGGTGTGGTGGTCGGCCAACGTTTGGAGCTAGGGGAAAAGATTTAGAGTGTAAAGACGGAAATGGATGCCCTGAATGGGCGTAATGGTAGCAGCAATAGTTCCCTTTTTTTTTTAATAAATGCATACTAAAGGATATACCAAAATAATATACTGTCCTGGTAAAATTTAAAAAAAAACTGGTTTTAATCTAAAGAAAACGAAAAGCCCAAAATCCTTCATATATAGCTGATTCATCATTATATGGGCATCAATGGCTAATAAAGTTCCCAAAACTGGATGCAAACAAACTTCAGAGCAAATGGACATAAAACAAAAGAAGGCAGCCAATAACGTAATATAAGCATCCCACAAACAACAAATACAGTAAGATGAATAATGGAGAGACAAAGCAACCGAAAGTCGAGCAAGCGAGGGAAATATAAGTAGGCAACACATTTAAAAGGCATGAAAGCTGCATCAAACAAACAAATTCATTCATTTTTCAATGACCTTAGAATCAGGTAAACGTTTTTAAAATCCACGATAAAATGCCAAAAACGTGAGCAACCAAAGCTAAAGCATCATCAGAAATTTAAAAGTAACCATGTTACCAAGATGCAACTTTGCACCTAAATCAAACCTCGTGTAAACGATCATGTTCAACAACGACACTGAACCCCTCAAACCTTAAAAACGCATGGTTGCCAACATCCCAAGCATCCCATCAATGACTAATAATGTTTCCAAAACTGAATATAAACAAAGTTAAGAGCGAACGGATAGTAAACAAATGAAGGCAACTAATAATGTAATTTAAGCATCTTACAGAAAAAAATACATAAGGTGAATAAAAGAGAGACAAAACAACCTCGAGCCAAGTCATGGAGGAAAATATGCGTATGCAATACATCTAAAAGGCATGAAAATCGCATCAAGCAAACAAATCCATCCATTTTCTAATGAGCTCAGAAGCAGTCGAATGTTTTTAAAACCCATGACACAATACCAAAAACGTGACCAACCAGACCCAAAACATCATTAGATATTTAAAATCAACCATGTTACCAAGATGCCGTCATGCTCTTAATCCAAACCTTATGTAGACTCTACTCCTTGGTGCAAAGAGAGCGTAAGGTCGGAGCACAGACCATGTTCACAACCTCCACATAACTGAGCCACATAGCATTTTGATAGAATCAAAGTGCACTAAACCAGTTTCAGACTCGGACTAAAACAGGCAAGGCAGAACAATGGAACTAAACAAAAAATTTAGGGCGCGGTAGGGCACACTAAAATTGGGCGAATCAAGAAACAATCAGTCAAACCAAAAAATTGAGGGAACAAACATACAAACACGGGCACAAATAATATTCTGTATGGATTGGAACCAAAAAAAATACAAACATGGGAACGAACATGAATCTGTATGCACGTAAACCCTAAAAAAGAAATAGCAGAGCAAAAACGCAACTAAGTTCGGGTAGGAAAGGAAGGAACACCGAAATCGCACCTGGTCGAAGCGGGTCGGAACAGAAATTCGACGGCCGGAGCACCTGAAATCTGAATGCACCAAAGTCGATTCCTCTTGCGATGGGCAGAGAAATAAAGTCGCGACCATACATATAGAACAAACGCCTCTCCGGTCGCACCATTCAAGTCGCGCAATTATGGAAGAAACGGCTGCTGAATTGATGAGAGGAAGACGCGAACAGGCAAGAGAACGAAGACAGCCTGAGGAAGCAGGATAAAGGAACAGAATTCTGCGAAAAAGAGGGTTATATCCCGTTTAATTAGAAAATGACACGTAGGCGCCACATAGCTAACACTTTTGTTGTTAGTAAGAGGAGATTAGTTGGAACGTCATCGCTTGCATACTTTTTTTAAATATATTTCGGTTACCTACTATATGTAATTTTTATCCTAATTTCCATATTTTATAATTATACGTAGTGATTGCCACACAATTCCTATAAGTACGATAATTTTCAGTACTTTGTAAGAAAGTTTTCCATTACTTGAGACAAGTACTCTTGTTATTCTAGAGCAAAATTTGTTTCTCTACAAAAATATTCTCTCCCTAAGTTTTTCTTCCTAGAGTAAATGAGTTATAAGGTTGTTCATAGCCATAATATTTTCCTCGAAAATTATTAGATGATGAGGTCTGATATTCGTGATAGAAGATTTTATTCAGATTATAAATAAGATAAGGTTGCAAAGTATATTATCTATGTGAACCACGATTGTTTAGATTACATGAGAATCAACTAAGGATAAATATAGAAAGCATTAATTGCATTGAACTATACCTAACTATATACGTTTTTCATCTAGATGAACATAACTATAAAGTGTTTAGACGGTGCACTAACTTTCCAAAATTTTCACGTTACTATGAAATGGAAGGGTAATAATGTGAAAATCGGGTATCGCCCAAGTGAAATTTGAAAAGTTAAGGTACCGCCCAGACGAATTTTATAGTTATGTGTAGCTAGGTGAAAACGAGTATGGTTTGTTGGAATATGGGTTTCAAAAATGAAGCAGAAAACAAAAAAGTTATTATATAATCCTAAACCTTGATCATGTGTATATTGAATAACTTATCATACATAACATAGAATGATTACCTCAATTATCCAATATTCTCTTCACTTCAATATCAAGAGTCTGGGAATGGAGATTTTCCAAGGAGTCATCAACGAAGTCCACCTTCTAACGACATCCACACGAACAAAGTAATTCCCACAACTTTAAGATTTCTAGAGCTTTTGAACAATTCTCTATATTATCTTAATGTGGTGGCCGAAATTCACAAGTGGTGTACACTATAATTTTGACCAAGGTGATGTATTTATAGGTGTATGTTTTTCCTAAAACAGACTCCTTCTAGAAAAAGGAAAGCTTGAAAAAGAAGTAAACAAAAAAGAGTTGTATTTCCTGTTTTCTAGTCAAACTAGGAAGGTCCATAACCACCCAAATCATATGAAGTTTTTTATTTCTCTTGTCAGAATTTATTACCATAAGTATTCTTATAGTTTTGTCGTTTTGTGATATCATGACACAACACAAGGCATAGAAGCATCAACCTTGCTTTTGTCTGGTCGTTCACTTTTTGATCTCGAGTTTAGATAGTAAGTGACAACTCTTTATTCAATCACATGACCTTGCTTCCTTTTACAACCCTTACTCATCAAGGGGGCAAATGATATCTATCTCATGTTTATAGGACGAGTGACAAATTCCAATGACAATCACACATACTCCTCATATGCATGGATTCATGTATGAGAACAAGTTTTATAACTATCTTGTTAAGGGCAGTGTTTGCTTGTGTCAAGTCATGAACCTACACACATAGGAGATATGTTGATTCCAAGGTCATAAGACTAAGATATACTTTACTAGTTTGAGAAATACGCATGTCCATGTTCTATGGAGTATTCTTAAAGTGGGCCATCCAATGTTAATATTATTTAACATCTATGTTTTTGACACATATCTCTATATGCATGATCAATAAAATATGATCCTCTAATCAACCATCATACTAGTTCTAACTATTGGATTAGACTAGGGACAAATGAACAACTCACTCCTTTGATCCTAAGAGTTCTACTACTTGTTGCTCCTTGATACCTGAGGAAGAGTAGTATATTCTTGTCGTTCACATTACATCATATGATAATGAAAACTTTTGCCATTTTATATTGTCACAAATGATTATGTATTAGAGATAGTGACTTGTGCTAGGGCACAAAACCCAACATTGTTAAGTGTATCTAGGTGTAATAATCCAAATGTAAATCTTGAGGATTAAGTGTGGATAACTTATGTTGTAGCCGAATCTCAACATCGACCATTCGTCCAAGTTCAACCATATTTTTGTGAGGTTAGTTTCCACAAGTTGACAATGTATAGAATATTTTTTCATATGGTGTTCGCTAATGTTTTCAATCTTATTAATCAACTTTGATTAATGGTTTTTTAGGAAAGGATTTTTTTTGTACAAAACGGCATTCGTCAAGAATGTCTTCTCTCACCTTTTATATTTCTCATCGCATTAGAAGGACTCCATTAAGTGTTAGAAGAAAGGTTGCAAATGGGGGATTTCGGGGGCGTCCAAGTTGGAGTTAATGGACCAACCGTGTCTCACCAACAATTTGAAGTCAACACCTTCCTTTTTGTGAAAGGCTCCTACAAGAATTTGGTATGGTTGAAGAACACTCTTATGGCATTCATAGAGTGTTTGGGTCTTAAGGTCAATTTTGAGAAACCCTAGGCCATTTTTTAAAATTCTAGCACTCTGACCATTTATATAGTGGTAAACTCATTTGTTTGTAAGGTGGGGAACCTGCCTTCAAGCTACTTAGATTTCAAGTTTGGAGTGAATCTAAAAAGGGTAGCATTCTAAGACCCAGCAATTAAGAGTTTTAAGAAATCTTTGGCGTTATGGAGTACTAAACTTTTGAACATGATTGGTCGTTTGGTGTTGATAAAATCCACATGATATTCTCTGCCCATCTATTACATGTGTGTCCATTTCGGGCTTCAAAACAGGCCATCTAACATTAGAGTCCTAGCAGAGGAAATTCCTATGGAGCAATAGTGTCGTTAATCGATTTTTGTGCAAGGTGAAGTGGTTGGATGTTTGTAGAGCTCAGATTGATTGTGGTTTAGGCATTAAGCTATTGGAGGGGGTTAACTCGATTTTTTCCAATAAAGTGGTTTGGCGATTTGTAGAGGCTGAAGACTTTCTGTTGAAGAGTATTTTGGGTTCAAAGTCTGGATGAAACGTGAGAGAATGGGATTTGACTAGGATGGACAAGCTTGCTAGTTCTTACATCTTTGGGTGAATTTTGAGATTGGCTAGGGAGTCAAGATTTAAGGCCTTGTTTGGAGTGAATGTGTCTACTAGAGGATTTGGAATGGAAGCCGAGTTTTATTTTGGGAGGATGTGTGCATTGGGGATACTGGATTGCAATATCGTTTCCCACGGTTATATTTTACTATCTCGAGGCGTTGTAGAGTAGCTGAAGTTTGGCGAAAGTGAGTGTGATCCATTGGTTTTCGACACTATTTTTGGGTGTAGGGTTAAGAGATATCGGTGGAATGTTCCGTATGTGGGAGTCCAAGACAAGGTCGTCTGGAAGAAGAACAGTAGATGTTTCTCCACAGATCACGTAATTGCGCTACTATTAGAGACAGATCCAGTTTTAATTTAATGAGAAAAAATTCTTTAGGTGGTCGGACTGCCGCCAAAATATAGTATTATGGTATGATTGGTGGCACATTAAGGAGTTTCGACTTTCAATTTTTTAGAATGTAAAGGATTGCAGATTTCTTTAAATGGAATAATGTTTGTTTTTAAAACGAGTTTTTGAGGATTATGATAATTTGTTCCTTCATTGTGATTATGCCTGAGAATTGTGGGGACGAGTTCACAGATGTTGGACTCTGATTTGGGTCATGCCGAAGGACGCGGTGTCTATGCTTTTATGTTGTAAGGCTATGGGTGTTAAACGACTGTAATGAACTTGGGTCAAAACATTATATCTTGTCCTCTGGAAAATTTAGACACATAGAAACTCAACATTTTTCAAAGTTCGGCTGGAGAGAGCTTGGAAGTGGTACTGCTTCAATACCATACATTTGGTATCTTAAAATCAACATGTGATCTTGAAGTAGGGTGTTCTGTCTCTGATTAGTTAAACTCGCCTTTGTCCTACTTCAAGCGCAAAAAGAGTGTTGGTTCTAGCAGATGTTTTCCGGTGCGGGCTCGTTCATTTTTTTGTTGTTTGAAGGGGTTCCAAGTTGCATTAGTACGCGATGAGTTTTTTTTTTAAAAAACAAATTGTATTCTCTTTTTCATTTTTTTTTGAGGTCTCGAAGATGATCCCTTTTGTTAGGTTGTATCTCTTTCTCTTTCTATTTCTGTCTTAACTTCAAAGTTATGAATAAAATATCATCTATCAAAAAAACTTTCCCTCTTTATCTCTGTTTAGTTGATTTCTATAGATATTAAAACGTTTGAACAGGATATTGTACCAAGGGTTTGTAATATCACCAAACATGTTTATTTATTTACAAAATACATACAAATTAACAAGAAAAAAAATATAATATCATGTATAACATTAATAAGAGGAGGACAAATCTACTAGTAATTCTTCTTATCCTAAAAACTGTGAGAACACATCCTACCCACACAAAGTTAAGATCCAACATTCACTATGATATCACTTCGTCACCACAATCCCACCCAAAATACACACAACTTTCATCATTTCTCACACAAGCAATGGCATAATTGTAATAAAATAGTGTCATGTGGACGAGTGTCCCTTTTTTCTTGACCAGTTCACTAATTTAATCATTCTCGATTCGTTTGAACTCCGATTAGCTTCAAATTTGCACCAATATTTTTGTTACTCCAATGGCTATCTTTTAAGTACCATATTAAATATATTTTGAAGCACGAAAATAAAAATTTATATTGGGGTGATTAAAATAATGTTGAGTGTTGATTAATCTTCACTAATAAATGTTTTATATCGAGTGATCAAATTAGTGCTGAATGTTGATAAAAACATGTACTGAGGTGATAAAAATTATGTTCAAATTTTATAAAAAGGGTCATAAACTAGAGTGTATTCATAAAAAAAAATGTGATGGGGTGATAAAAAACATGTAATTTAGTGATAAACCCTTGCGTTTAGTGTTGATAAAACTAGTGTTCAGTGTTTATAAAAAACATGTGATGAGATGATAGAAATCATGTTCAGTTTTGGAAAATGAGGTGATAAAACTAGTATTCAGTGTTGATAAAACTAGTGTAACGTGTTCATAAAACCAGAGTGAAGTGTTGATAAAAATTACCCAGATGTAATTTTTTTTCGTGCTTCTAAATATATTGATCACTGATCTTGATAGAAAGCGCTTGAAAAAACGAAAATATTGGTGCAACTTTGAAGTCAATCGGAGTTCAAAC
>JAYMTN010001068.1:0-13820 GCA_036897425.1 Erodium trifolium | reverse complement strand
TGTTGAGATGTATTTTTGTTATTTGATGTATTTAGATGAATTATTTGGGACTTATATGTATTTAGATAATTTTTTGGAGTAATGTTAAGTGTATTTTTATTATTATATTACTAAAATTTTGAAGTATCGGCTCCTTGTTTACTTATTGGAAGGCTGATTCTTATATTTTCGTCTAAGGCCACCAAATACAAAGGGCCGGCCCTGCGAAGAGGGCGCTGCAACGCTCTTGCTACACACCACTGGATGTGTTCTAAGATAGACTAATCTCATTAGAAATGTTTTGAGTGTATTTAAAACGTTAATTCTAACTTCAACGGATATGTGTTGTTACCGGACGATTTACCCAACCTCCCACGATATTGGAGATGGATAGTCACATCTCGCATGACAAGAATAATGTAGATAGTCCCTCAATTCGCTTTGTTCGTACTCTTAACGACTTGTCGTTTGGAGTCGCCTTCTGCTCCTTCTGATATTTTCATTTTTCTCTTTTTTTTTTAGGAAAGGAAGTTCGCGAATAGGAAGCAAAACGCAGTCGTTTAAAGCATGTATTCACCGACATCCTCATATTCGTATATCCCCTCTCCTATACTCGATCGGAATCGCCAGGGTTTGTGCTCGGGTGAGCCGATTAAATCGATTCCTCTCAATTTCTATATATACGAGCACGTAGTGCACCAATTGTTCGTGAGTATGTTCTGAATTTAATTCTATTCGCAGATTGCAATTTGTTCTCGATAATTGCCATCGCGTCTTCGATCTCGGTACGTCCTTTCTCCTGATTGATTCTTTTGAACTCGTTTAATCTGGTTGATCTTCGTATTCGCCGAATTCCCATTACAGTGTGTTGGTTGTCGATCCAATTCACGGAAGGTGTGGTGAAAATTAGGGTTTCGTTGTTTGGCTTCTGTATTTGATTTTGGGTGAAAATTAGGGTTTCGTTGTTTGGCTTCTGTATTTGATTTTTGTTTCGTGTGAAACATGTAAAAATCGCATTTTTCATCATAAATTGTAATTGTAGAAGATTATGCTCGATGGGTTTTTTTTTTAACTGAATTTTTTGGGGTTGTATCATCATCAAACACATGATGGAAACTATGAGCATATGTTTTTTTAATAAATTTTGTTTCGTGGTCTTGGATAATAACTACGAATTCAAGGCTGAACGATGATTTTTCTGTTTTAATTTATCTCATGATTCCTTTTATATGGAATGGAGAGGAAAAAGCAATATCTTATTTTATGTTCAAATTGTAGTACCTCTTTTGATTTAGATGTTTGGATTCATTTTGTTGGTTTTGGGTTCTAGTTTGGTAGACTTTTGTTGTTAATTCATGTCCTTGTTTTCAGTGGTGAATCTGTGAGATATGGGGAAGAGGAAGTCAAGGGCAAAGCCTCCTCCTAAGAAGCGGATGGACAAGCTTGATACTGTCTTTAGCTGTCCTTTCTGCAACCATGGCACAAGTGTTGAATGCCGCATGTAAGCAAATTTGCTGGCTTTCTTTTAGCTTTTTGTTTAGGTTCACGAGCTTTGTGCATTTCTTAGATCCTTTATGTTTTGTCCTGCTTCACTAGTTAATTGCATCTTCAGTAAAATTCAGGATATTCGGTTTAATAGTCACTGCCTAGTTAGGAAAAAGAAAGATAAAAACTGACAAAATAAAAGCCATGGTAAGGTTTCTGGAGACTAGGAAGCTTCTACTTGCATAGTTTTTATCCATCCCATTTATGAACTTGTTTTTCTTTGATCCAGTGACATGAAGAACTTGATTGGAGAAGCCGTCTGTGGGATATGCCAAGAAAGTTTCAGCACTACCATCACAGGTATGTTGCAAGCACTTGCTATTGACTGATTATCATTGTTTTGGTGTGTTGATATGATAATCAATATGTTATTCTTGGACAATTGATTGTCACCATCTTACAAATAAATGGTAAATTAGTTTTCCGTTGATTATGATTTTGAATTCCTCAAAGAAATGTGCTAGACCTTGGAATAATGCAAAAACTGAGAAAGGAAATATAAAATCTAGTTCACTTGAGTAAGTGAAAGCATAATTGTTTTTTTTTAATATTTGGACTGGACAAGTCCTTTGGAATTTATTATGCTTTTTTATTTGATTTTTGCGGTAACTATTGCAAATAGTATTGTTGAACTGAATTGTTTCTTCCTTGTTTCTGTTTGCAGCTTTATCCGAGCCAATAGACGTGTAAGTATTGATTCTATCCATAATCTCTCATGAGATTTTTCTTTTGTTTAATGAACGGATTGGTGAGTCTAAATATAATTTCCCTGCAGTTATAGCGAATGGATTGATGAATGTGAACGAGTGAACAACCCTGAAGACGACGGTTCTTATTAGAAGGAGATGCCAAGATGTGTCTAGAAAGGAACTCTGGTGTGAGCAGCTGGTGCACATAGCATGTCTACATTTATATTCTAACTCATAGGGTCATGGACTCTCTTTAACTAGCAACTTCCTCCTAATGTACTATATGGTTTTGTCAATGAATAAATGTTACTTATGTTATATGGCTGAAGATGTAGTACCCAGTTGATGTTTTATTTAAATTTCATGTCAATGAACAATGGCTGGAATTCACTTTTTACAATTTGTAGCATCTTTGGTAATGGTAAAAAACATGTCATTTCTTTGAAATTTACATGTAAAAAATAATTATAATTTTTCGTAATACTTAAATTGCCTATTATCTTATGTGTAAGGTGAA
Source organism: Erodium trifolium (assembly GCA_036897425.1). NCBI lineage: Eukaryota > Viridiplantae > Streptophyta > Magnoliopsida > Geraniales > Geraniaceae > Erodium > Erodium trifolium. The sequence continues at coordinate 11,090 of JAYMTN010001068.1, read as the reverse complement.
ATCATTGTTTTGAAACAAAGTTTGTACAAAGTTTAAAGAAAGAGACTTTAGATTTTTTTTTTATGGTTATTGGGGGAGAGGACTAATAAAAGGTGAATCACAATTATTCCCAAATAATTTTTTTAAACAAACTGCAGTAAAATGACATGTTTAAAACATATTTTGCAATTATCAAAGAAAAGAGCTATAGATTTCAAAAAATAATACTCCCAAGGTTTTTTTTTTATAATCATCCAATAAAGTATTAACATGCCCTGCTCTGTAGTACAGAAGTACAAAACAGCCTCAGCAAACTGAGGCACATACAAAAGCAATGCCTCATTTTTATGCTATCTCAACAACTAAACCTGGTATTATTATTATGAGAGATTGCAATAAAACAATTACAATTATACAAAAAGGAGCGGAAATAAATTGGGTTTCAGCAAAATCAATGAGTTATGAGGCTTTGATGGAGCTATGATGTCAGGTGCAAGAAGCTGAAGAAGAGATGCATCCATGGTTTTGAATCCATCACATGCCATTTACTTACTGTGTCAGCTCAGTTTCATTTTGTGGAACCGTAGGTTTTTTGTTCTTGCCCGATATATGTACTGTAGGTGGCAAAAGAGTCTCCTGTATCGCCTGCATATGAAAGTAAGCAGTAGCCTGTAAAAAAACCTGTTTCACAGAAGACCAGAACTGGATCTAACTGTATCAAAGCAAAGAAGATGAAGGATAGGTCTTGGTAGATATTTAAAACGCATCATGACCCGATATGCAAGTTTCTCTCCCTGATTGATGGTCTCTCAACATTTGAACGACCAAATATAACTTTTTTGTCTGATCAATTCTATCCAGAGAACTATATAAACAAGAATGATGACACAAGAGATGTTTGTTTAAATGTACAAGGTATTCATATTTTGTAACTAGTAGCCATTTTCTTTGGTAACTGCAAAAAGTGCCCCGAATTTGTCTTTTTGTTGCACTTTGTATAAAATTTGTTTCAAAATGATGATTTTACCCTTGGAAATTTAAAATTTAAAAATAATAATTAAAGAACAAAATAAAATATAAATTTCATATCCCTTAAATTTCTTATTCCCTACGGCACAAAGAGGATGAAAATTTGGATTTTTTGTTTTTTGACTTATTATTCTTTGGATCTAAATTGTATGGGTAAAATCGTCATTTTCTTACAAATTGCTACAAAAAGACAAGTTAAGGGTATTTTGCTGCAATTACCAAAGAAGAGGGCTACAAGTTGCAAAAAAATGAATACCTCAGTGTACTTTTTTGCAATTATCCCATGAAACAATGAAGGAAGAATGGTAACATACCAACCACCCTTTCTTTCCTTTGACACCACCCTTAATTGCATAAGCCACCTTGAAACCCTCCTTGGACAATAACTCAGCAACCTTGTAGGAGTCATCACCAGAACTACCTTACACACAAAAAGATGAAATACGTATAAAACTCATAACAAGGAAGTGAAATATAAAAGAATCTCACCATGTGAGGTGAACAAGTATCTAGATAGCCACAAGAGAGAACCACAAACAAAAATGAATTAAAAGTGTTATATTTAGGGATAATAGCAAAAAAGTACCATGAGGAATTCAATTTTTGCAAATTGTAGCCCTCTTCTATGGTGATTGCAAAAAAGTACCCTAAACTTGTCTTTTTATTGCTTTTTGTAAAAAATTGTTTCAAAATTTCATCTCTTAAATTTCGTACTCTTTGTACAGTACAAAGAGGAAGAAAATTAAGGATGTAAAAATTTGGATTTTTTGCTCTTCAATTATTATTTTTAAAATATAAATTGTAAGGGTAAAATCATCTTCTTCTTTTTTACAAATAGAACCAAAAAGACAAGTTCAAGGTACTTTTTTCCAATTATCATATAAGAGGGCTACAAGTTGCAAAAAAGAACACCTCAATGGTACTTTTTTGCAATTATTCCATCAATAAATTCACGAACTTTTTTCTGTATCAAAACTCAATTCTAACAATTCATTATACTAAAAAATAACGAATTTCCTTTACATTTCAATCGAATGTTCCACTATTCTCTAGCTAAAAGCATTTTCAGTATACTATATATCATTATCTACTCCAACTTTCCTAGTATCACTCGACTATCAAACTTGTTTAGCTAACTGCTAGAGTAACACGAGTCCTTATTAATCGTAGCATGCAAAAACATAAATCTATTTCAAAAACTTCCTAGTTGCCAATCATATTATTTATGAACTAGTTTCTTCATCAAAACTCAAGTTCAATCATTCACATTATCCCCCAAACCATTGAAATATCTTTACACGACAATTAAATTTTCAGGATACTATATCAATATCAACTCCAACTTTCCAAGTATCATACAAAAACTCTAGACTGTTATGCTAATTGATCTACAAATTTTCATGGTGAAAGAGTAACACAAGTCTCAAAAACTAGAAACCAAGTCTCAAACTTACTTGTCCAGTATACAAATACTGATACTTTCTCTGTTTGGAAACTTCTCCAACACATTCTTCACAAACCCATCTTCATCATCCTTACTGTACTCAACCTGCACCACACTTTTATTGAAAACCCTCAAGCTCGGAGACCTCAGAGAGTCCAAACTCTTCTGGTCCCTGATATCCAAAAGCTGAGCATCTGGGTCTGACTTCAGCTTATTAAACACGTCGATGGCATTGGCATACTTGTACTTCCTGAGATACTCTTCGGCCAAAGGTATGGCGACGAGCCAGATGAAGGTGCACCCAGCAACAAAAAATGGGTACCTGGTGAAGAAATCGTCGATCGCCACCAGAATCGATTCCAGGTTGATTCTGTCCGAGACTTGCTCGTTTGGGACGACGGATTCGGAGGCGGAACATGGGAGTGAGGTGAGGAGATCAATGGCGGCCAAAGGAATCAGGGTTCGTTCCAGATTTTGGGGAAATTGGTTTGGTTCATGGTGAGGCTTTGAGTTCTGGTTTCTGGGTAATAGAGTTGCTCTTGTTGAGAATCGAAAATGGGTTTTGTGGGAATTGAAAGATGGTGGTGGGAATCGAGAACTGGGTCTGTGAGAGATTTGGGGTTTGAGGAGAAGAGGGAAGGGAGAGAGGAGAAGCTGGGGAAGAGACACCATGGCTGAGAACCAGAGAGTGAGGAAGAAGATAAGAGCTATTAATGGACTGTGCTTGGGCCACTTATAAATTATTTGGGTTGGGCTTACAGTGGACTAAGCTTGGTCTTGGCCCATTATATCCCTACCGGTCTATTGGCCCAAATATCCGTTTTCCTTTATTTCTGATTTTAACTATGTGATTAATTTACAGTTTGGACAACAATTAATTGCAAAATACTGATATTTATGAAAAATTATTTTTTAGTTCCAAAAATATAATAAATAATAATTAAAAAAATGATTCAATTTTTTTAGCAACTTGTAGTTTTTTTTTAATAATTTCATAATAATTTAATTACTTGCCTTTTTATCATGAAAATAATGATTTTATCTTTATAATTTTGATTCAAACACTAGTATGTAAATAAAAAAATCGTGTAGAAATTAAGGATATAAAAATATGATTTGTCATATAATTATTATTTAAAAATTTAAAATTTTAAGCACAAAAGCATTACTTTGAAACAAAAATTTATGCAAAATGCGATAACAATTACCAGGTGAAAATGACTATCACCATAACAATGTAAAACCCAAAATATTACCGGGTGAAAATCCAATGTATTACCGGGTGAAAACTCAACGTATTATCAAGTGAAAAATCAACATATTAACATATTTCTACCAAAGAAGGAATGGAAGCATACAAGCCCAACTGGAAGCATCAAGGAAGAATGGAAGCATTCAAGCCCAACATGAAAACATACAACCTCAATATAAAACATTCAAGCTCGACATAAAAACATACAACCACAATACGAAGCATCAAGCCCAAAAAGAAGAATGAAAGACCAGCATGGTGAAAAGGCCCAAAAATAAAATTTCTTGTGAAAAAAAAAGGATAAGACGTCAAGAAGAAATTAAAATGGAAGACAAATAGAATCTTTGCATGTGAGGAAAAAATAAAGTCTCGATAACATGAAAAGAAGAAATAAACGAGGAAAATGAGTGGAATCTTCGTAGAAGCATCATTGAATTAGTAGCTATAAGTAATAATAATCATCATTATTATAATAGTCTTAATTGTAATAGTTGGTGAGAGGCCTATATAAGGAGCACCACCTTCGTGTAAAAACCAAGTTTTAAATTCTAAAGAAGTTTATCTTTTGTTAAGTTCTCTCTCTCAATGTCTAGCTAAGCTTTCTCTACATCTATAATTTCTATTAACCCTTTTTCCATATCCTTCACAATCATCCTCATAATATATAGCTAGCATAAACCACTCCACGATCAAAGTAAAACTTTGGAGGGTCTCGTCGAGCCAATTGAGTGTGTACTCCGGAACCCAAAATTCTGTCAAAGTATGTTGGATTAAGTTTTGCTATTTATGTTTTATGGAGATTGGTTATAAAGTTATGATATTAGGAAAGATAGAGATTATAGATGTTTAAATCAAACAATGAATATGCAGTCCAGATTATATAGGAACAGAATAACTTAAGATCCAATTTATCCAACAACAAAATGAAAAACTTCTAGGCCATTTCAATACTCATCATTTCTAAAGAGGTTCCATAATAATACCATAACAGTATTAATTATCTCTTGTACTCATTTTGAATTGCTTAACACACATAATACTCCAAAGTTTTGTAATGTTTAATAAAAGTCTAAATTTTGTGAACACCTAAACTTAACCAAAATTTTATCAAATACGTTACCAATACATAAGAGGTACTACATATAATTAAGTAATAGTAAACCAACAATGTACAACCCAAATCATATATAAAAAAAAACATAATGCATATAATTAGAAGATCAAGTATCAGCTTCTACGTCTTAGAAAACTAAACAATACATTTTCTGGGTCTTTTTTTTTCCATCTCTAAATCCATCCCTTCCATATACTACACACTACACCAACTGATGGTTAAAAACTAGCAGTTAAAAGAGTGAGGAAGAACATAGTTATATCATCACCTTTCCACCTGTTTTAGTCTTCAAAACTTAGTAAAGATATGGGGACTGGTACTGGTAGCCATTTCCAAAGTAGTTGCTCTGAGCAGGAACGCTGTAGGCCGGAGTACCATAGACCGGAGGGCCAGCATAGGATCTTTCGTACATGTATTGGGGATACCTTTCGGGTGCTCTAGGGTAGACGGGCTTTTCAGCAACGGTGTTTCGGGGGGCATACCCGGTGCTATTGGCCCGGGGTCTCTTGGGTTGGGGCTTTGTGGCTTCGGTGACTCTTTTGCTGTCGGCCTTGGCCTTCTCCAGCTGGAGGACCTTCTTTTGAAGCTGGTCTATGAGGTACTGGTCCTCGAGCTTGTGTTCTTCGATGCACTTGATCACAGCCTTTAGTGCAGTCAGCTCGCGCTCGTTAACCTCATTCTGAACATAATGAAGTTTGTGTCAAGAGGTAACCCAAGACCCAAACATGGCGTAAGCCAGCCGATACTCTCTTTTTATGAACTGAAATCGAGTGTGTAACAAAGCATTTGAATTCAAGGCCTTGCTTATGTAAATAACTTTTTAAGAATTTGAATTCAAGGCCTTGCTTGTGTAAAGAACTTTTTAAGATTGACGTATTAAACAAGAAATGGACTTAAGACCTCCCCCCACCTCGAGAGACGCCCAACAGGGACTGAAGAGAGAGAGAGGACTAGGAAGTGTTAGATTCAAAGAGGCTCAACAGAGATTGGAAAGTGGAGATAAATAAGAAGTCCCAACAAAGGTACCTCACTTCTTGTTTCTCTTCCGAAACTTCTGTTGGGCCTCTCTATTCAGACCTTGTTGGGCTACTCTCAAGGTGGGGGTCCAAAATTGTTCGGTGCTCTCTTACTTCTACATAAGCAAGGTCTTGAGTTCAAAATGCTCTGATACACCTGGACTTGAACTGAGGTCCCAAGAATCGAGTTCAAGTGCTTGAATCAGCACTCTATTATGGTTTGTGCTATAGAACATACCTGTCCAGAGGGAGATGTGCTTCCAGCTCTTACTGGTGAAGAAACTTTTTTAGCCTCCTTCAAGTATGACTTCAGTAAAGGCACGGGTGAGAATTGCTCTGTAAGCTCAAAGGCAAAAGCCAAGTTGACAGCATCAATTTGCCTTCCACTATTTATCAGCACTTCGATTACACCTGAAAACCCATGAAAAACACAATAGTTTCAAACAGTTAGTGTGTGCATCAATTCTATTTACGTCGTATTGTGTGCATGATGCATCGTTGCAAAATGTCAAAGCAATCTTAAGAGCATCCACAGTGGTTATGCCACTTGGCTTAATTGTTTGGTTTTCAGTTTCTTTCTCCTCAAACACCAAGCTTTGCTTGGCTACTATTTCAGCACCAAGCTCACTCTCTCTCCTCAATAAGTTGACTTATAGTTTAGCACTTGGTGTTTTGCTTGGCTTAACCAAGCTTTAGCCGACCACTGCACATGCTCTAATAAGGAGACAATTTCCTCTTTCAAGGGACTGTATATGCATTAGTGCCACATATATTAACAATATTTCTAGAGGTTCTTTGCGTTAGGATGGATTGGTGCTTTAGTGATGCATATATATTCTCCCCTTTGCACATGTTACTACAGTTCCGAAAGAAGACAAACCTGGCATTTTATCCGACAACCCAAGGGAATGACAGAGGTCGGCTGCTTGGCGACGGCGAGAAACCATAGGTATCAGCCTAGACAACTCCTTCTCATCAAAATCAGAAGCAACGCCGAAAGTGGCCACAAGTTGCAAAAACGCATGCGCCTCCAACGAGTTCCCATTACTAGCATCCATGTCCAGAGCATCCAACTTTGGCCTCCATTCTTCAGCAATCACCTTAGCCTTCTTCTTAGCATCTTCTGAAACCACATGAGAAACAGTGACATCTGGGCTTGTAAGCAAAACGCTGAGGCACTCCATCAACATGATACAAGTCCGGCGAAGACCCAACAGGAAAGAGTCCTTCTTCCCATCCACTTCGGTACAGTAAAAGTTCTCCAGAGAGCCCAGCACGAGATTCGCCGGGTTAGCTGCAGCTCTGAGTGCAAGTGGGATCTCCTCTCTTACAGCAGCAAGGTTCTTTCGGTTGTCTGATATAAACTTGTGGAGCCCTTCAGTGTCCATCGATTGACATAGCTTGATCAACTGAGGATAAGGTACGTCTGGTTTTTCATTTTCAGGTGGTTTAATCTTCACAATCGGGACCTCAGGCTCCACGGGTAAAACATTCTCATGCATCTCAAGAGCATTGCTTATGGCAAAAACAGCCCCGTCCCTCTTATCTTGGAGTCTCTCCAATTGGGCGTGTTCCTTGGCCTCAACAGCTGCTTCCCGGTTCACTAACAGCTGTTGGGCTTTCATGGTCTTGGTTTTGTACTCCTTTTCTTGGTCCTCAAGCTCATGGAAACGCCTCTTCAAAGACTTCTCAAGCCCATGAAAATGTTCTTCGAGTTCTTTCCATTTTAGGTTGAGGGATACAGCTCGGTGGCTTTCTAGTTCAGCAAATGCTTTCTGAAGTTGTTGTATCTTAGAGGTAGTAGAGTCTATGAGTGTAGCAACTGAGAACGTATCCTCCATTGCAAAAAGCTGGAAGACCAACAAAAGGTAAGGCGTAAAGCCAAAAAAAAAAAAAAACTCTTGAATGAAACAAGGGCAAGACAAACTATTTAATATAATGGGAAAAAACTGAAGACTTGAATAAATAAATAATTTAATACTCAAGCATATTTCAGGTATCCATGTTTTGCAACTTATAGAGCTCTTCTTTTATCATTGAAAAAAAAAAGTACCATAACTTGTCGTTTTGTTGCAATTTGTATAAAATGTCAATTTTACCCTTACAATTTTAAAATAAAAAAATAACATGAAAGAAACAAAAACCAAATTTTCTTTCTCTTTGTACTGTACAAAGAGTAAAAATTTAAGGGATATAAATTTGGATTTTTTTATTATGACTTTTAAATTTAGAATTTCAAGTGTAAAATTGTCATATTGAAACAAATTTATACTAAGTGCAACAAAAAGACAAGTTCATGGCACTTTTTGGCAATTATCATAGAACAGAGGTACATGTTGCAAAAACTGAATACCTCATGGTACTTTTTAGCAATTATCCCTATTTTCTATGGGGCAATTCTGAAAACTATAGGCCTCTGGAACAAAGTCACAGTGATCATCGAAAACAAGAGAAGACGAATCATCGAAAATCATCACTACTGACATAAAAAAAAGTCAAAAATGCTTATATTAAAGATTAAACATAGCTAATCCAATATATCCCAATCACCATAACCCAAAACACATAACAGATTCAATTGCATTCAAATAGCATTTAGTACAGCATCTGCAATACCATACCATTATAATTTATAAGTATATCTTCCAAAACAAAGCCATATAAGCTCTTGACTTACTTTCAAGTTTCTTCATTGATCACATCAAATCCATATATTTTCCAGACAAAATTAAACCACACAATTTAATCCAGTACCCTTCTTAAATCATGAAATAAAATTAAAACCCCCCAAATTACAGTGAAAGATAACAATTGATACCTACAAGAGCAACAAAACTTACCAATTTCTTCCCAGCTCACTCAATCTCGGGCACTAGAGTAGCAGATACAGTGAAACCCTAAATCACAAAAACACGAAAATGAATCACCAAACCAAACATTTCGCGCAATCAGCTCGAGTGTAATCAACATTTCAGTGAGAAAATCGATTTCCACCAGAAACGAATAACTTTCCGGGGAACCAAACAGACCCGATCTGGAAATCAACGAGAAGGAGATACAGAGAGTGAATTGGGGAAATTGGTAGCGTTTCGAGGAGAAATTACCCGATCGGAGCGACGCGGCGAGAGGATCGTCCGGAGACGAAGGTCAATTCCTCTTCTTCTGCGGATTTAGGGTTGCTCTGTGGCTGCGACTCTGCAATCCCTAGATTGAGAAGTGGAGGAGGAGAGAAGAGGAAAGTGGAGAAGAAGCAAAAGCAAGTGTTTTTATCGCAGCCTTCTCGTTCTCTTGCTTTTTGTTTTTCTTCTGAGCACTCCCGTTCGTTTTTGCTATCTTCAGTTACGAGACGACGTCGTTTGGATTTCTTGTGCTGTGGTCTCGCTCTGCGTGGCTTTTGTCGGTAAGAGAAATGGAGTGGCTGTAGCAAATTAAGGAGTGTACATATAGTTTTGGCCATGTGGGTTAGGACAAAGGACATGGCACAGTTACGGTGTGTCCTCTATCATGGTAGCATTTTCTCCTTATCTTTTACTTTTTTGCAGGTAGGCCCTTCGTTTTTTGGTTAACTAACATTTGTCCATACATACACTATTTTTGTTATTTTATTCCTGATGTTAAATGTGTATTTCTCATTTGACCATTTGATAATTACATATGGTGTTTTGAAATAATTTTCTTTGGTTAAATATTCGTAAACGTGGAAATGTTAGAATTTGTTGTTTTATTTAAGGCTGTACACATATTATATTTATCCGCTCCAGGCAGGGTTTGGAGTCGTCATGGGCGGCGAGAGGCTTACGAGTATGATAGAATGATTTAACAATGATTATGTCTAAGGATTCATCACCCTCGGGGACAAAAATGAGGATTCATTCGTCAACCAATGCCCCGCTAGACCTATGGGTTTTTGAAGCCTCGGCAGCGACGGGTGCACTCGTGCGGCGAGAGCGGCCACATGGTTAGGGGCTGTGAGCAAGACGACTACGGTGTAGCAGGCGGGCGGCGGGATGGAAGCGGCGGAAAAATCATTCGGGGCATCGGTATGTAGTTGTCGATCAGGTGGTTGCAGATGAGTCTCGTATACTTTTATGATTGGAGCTTCTCGCTCTGGGTTTGAGTTGCAATATGATGTTTCCTTTTGTTCGGCTTTGTGGGAGAAAGGATATGGTGGACGAGTACCGTTAGGAGCATGTTCTCAATTGGTGACGAGGTGTACCTATCTATTGTTATTACTCTGACGGTTGTTGGTCCGAGGCGAATTCTGGTGTGGTGTTGGTTGGGCCTTAGTAGGCCGACAATAGAAGTTAGAGTTTGGTCGTCATCTCTATGTGGTTGTGCATCGTGGATTTAAGTCAGCTTTGACTGGTTACTGCCGACGTGTCAAGGGATTTGGGATGAGCGTGAGATCATGGAGGACGTGGTCCTGGTCTGTGATTTATTTGGGTACTAACTCAAGGGGATATGTTAGTTCCAACTTCCAAGGGAGTGATAGTCAAATCGGAAAGAGTGTTACGCTCCTCGCCTCTTCTAATGTGTGATAACAGGACCGATGAGGGGTTCGTAGGTACTACCTTCTCACTGATCTTTAGGATGCAGAGGTACGACAAAGTACCGACATGTTTTTCCCTACCGTTTCGGAAGCCAGCATCTCCGCATTTTTTTCCGGCCCTCATTATCATCTGAGGGAGGTGGACATTAGCTAGACCCCCGAGAGAGTACTCAATCCAATAGTGCAATGTTCCCTATCCGACAATGGGTACGCTCCGCCCTATCTCACCGTCCTCAACAACTGTACCGATAGTATTGATTGCTATCGCAATACCACCTTGACGATACTTTTCGAGCAATTTAGCTAGTGAGTTCCAACTCTATAGGTTGAGAAATCGTTTTTACCTTCTTGTTAGTCTCATGTGATGTTAGGTCTTTTTTGCTTCTTTTGATGCATATGTTTTCTTTAAATACTATTTTTTCTTGGTCATGACCATTATGTGAGCGGTGATTTCATACATTTATATTTAACTCTATGTACGTTTAAAATTCAAACATATTATCTTTAAATTCTTATCATCCTATTTTAGATATACAAATGAAAGATATTATCCACGAGAAATCAATATTATCCTACAAACTCAGCAAACGCTCTCGTGAAACACATCTCACATGTTCCATAACTTCTCTAATCAATTTTTTTTTTTTCTCTTTATCTATCAATTCGATACCGTACATTGATACGCAACCAGATTTATTCATTAAAAC
>JAYMTN010001067.1:0-13825 GCA_036897425.1 Erodium trifolium | reverse complement strand
GCTCGGTCAGTACTAACATCCCTTCCTATATATGTTATGTCTGTGTTTCGGGTACCACGGTACATTATAAACCGGATCCATGTTGCCTTAGCTAAATTCTGGTGGGGAGGGAAATCTCATAAACCAATAATATGGCAGGATTGAGAAAAGATATGCAGCGCGAAGGATATGGGAGGATGGTATTCCGACATCTCCATGATTCTAATACCGCGCTTCTTGGGAAAGAGACATGGAATCTTATTCATAGACCACAGGCTTCAGTTACTAAAGTTCTTAAAGCTCGCTACTTCCCAAATGTGGAGTTTCTTCAAGCAATCATAGGCCAGAACCCGAGCTTCAGATGGGTTAGCATCTTCTTCACTCAAGAATTACTTCACAATGTTCTCAGAGTGGCTATTGGTGATGGGCAGGATACCCATATCTTACATACCCCATGGCTAATCAGTCCATTAGCCGAAATCTAAATCCCCTCGGAACCTTTGCAAGGGGCTATAGTTGCGGGGCTAATGGTCTCGGGCTCTCGCTGTTGAGACGCCCCTCTTATTGGTCAATTATTTAAGCATGAGGATTCTGAAAATATTCTTCAGGTACCCCTTTCGGAGGGTAGGGGGAAGGACGAATGGTACTGGGTGTCGGATAGACACGACCTCTATTCTTCCAAAGCAGGGTATAAGACCTTAGCGCAAATACGACAACAAACGAGGAACCAAGCAAGTGCGGTTCTATGGCTTCTATATGGGATATACCGACTCCGCCTCGATATAATGTATTCTTATGGAGATGCATATCTGACACCCTCTAGGTGGGGACAACTCTCAATCGTCATTATGTCCCAAGTAATCCGAGATGCGCCATCTACGGTCGAGCTTCGGAATTGGTAAGCCATTTATTTGTCTCTTGTGGGCTTGCTAAAATTTGTTGGAGGGAGTTTGGTGGGATTCCACTAGGAATCTGGCTATGGATTTTTAGACATGGTGGCTCTCGGTCTCTTCTGATAGCTCTTTGTCTCGGATGGCAAAAATACTTACCCTTCTTTGGGAAATCTGGAAAGCCCGACATGCTCTGGTCTGGAATGGGACAATCCTAGCGGCTCTGACTGTAGTCTCGACTGCAACTGCTACCCTACGAGCTTGGAGGGAAGCGAACTCGCACACTTGACGCCCACACATTTCCATCCCTCGGAGGCCATCCCGATGGGTACCACCCCCAACTGGAACCTTAACCGTAAATGTTGACGGGGTAATCTTCCAGGACACCAACCAAGTTGGATGGGGTCTTATTACCAGAACATTCGAGTTCGGAGTTACCTTCACAGTCAACGACATTCTTCAAGGAACCTGGTCGCTCATATTGGTGGAGGCCTACGCCATTGCAACAGCTCTTTGGAACATCCACTCCTTAGGCATAGGGTATATACGTCTCCAATCGAATGCTCAAGTCCTATTACACATGATCCAAGACGTCCCCCTGCCAGTATCTCCGGTGGACACAATTATAGGCGATATCCGCCAAATGTTGACTCAAAACGGGATAGTTTCTCTCGAATTTGTTAAAAGAACTGCGAACAAGGCCGTCCATCGGTTAGCCAACGCTGCTCGTTCAACACCTGTTTTTCAATGGTCTGGAAATTTTCCTGACGCACTCCAATGTGTAATCCATTCTGATCATTAATAAAAATCCCTTTCGCTCAAAAAAAGAATTAAGCATAACAAAGTTAATTATTACTAATGTCAGTTTAATCCCATATACTTTGGGGGCAATATCTTATCTCCCAAATAATTTAATTATATTTGGTGGCAGGAATGCAAACGAAGAGTAGGTTCCACAGAAGAACGAGTGTATGTCGATAGAAGATTACTTGGATGAAATCAAATTAAGAGTCGAATCGAATCCATATTTGTTTGTGCATATTATTATACGTAACTGTCCCTACCCCAACCAGTACCAACTCCAACGAAATGCTAATACAATAGCAAGGAGCGAGAAAGGTGGGTGCGGCAGTGCACTGCACGCGGCGATGGCAAATCCTGAAGAAGATGCTTAGATACCAGGTAGTGCCACGTCGCATCTTCTTCCTTATTCGCCTAGATTATTTCCTTAGACAACGCTAACCCAGATTCCACCTTTTCCGGAAAATACAGTAGCTGTTTTTATGGATTTTGCAGCGATTGAGTTGTCACACTTCAATCTCTTTCGTTCCTTCTGAATCTCCATTCCAGGTATGTTTTTCTTCATCTTGCTCAGCTTTAGAGTTTTCTATATTCATTCAAACATGTTAAACTCCCATTGCTAGCCTCTGAGTTACTGATCTATTATAAATTGATTATGTTTGGATCATCCTTTTGAATTTTTGGAGGGGTAATTTTGGTGGGTTTGTTAGATTGTTTCTTGATTCAATTAGTGATGGGGTTGTCTTTTATAGCTAACATGATTAATGGTGGAAAATTTAGATATATATGTTGATCGGCTCTTAATCAATTTGATGATATTGATGAGTTGTTGGGGTCGATCATGCAGAACTTATAAGTATTTGGTGAGAGCCATACATACCCATGTGCAATAAGGGAATTGCCCACTTGAGCCAGTCTGAGAATTCAATCCAACCCCATCAGAGTAATCAAGCTGTGAACCTGATGGATAGCCCAGGGGTGGAAGCTGATTCACCTCCTGTCTCCAACGACGATGGCCCACGCTTTAAATTTTTGTGTAGCTTTCTTGGTAGCATAATGCCTCGCCCACAAGACGGGAAGCTTAGGTATGTGGGAGGGGAGACAAGAATTGTGAGCTTGCCTAGAGAAATTTCTTGTGCCGAGCTGATGCAGAGAATGAGGGACCTGTATGAAGAGGCTGTGGGGTTAAAGTACCAGCAACTGGATGAGGATCTTGATGCTCTTGTGTCAGTTGTGAATGATGATGATGTGACTAACATGATGGAGGAGTACGAGAAGTTGGGTTCTGGTGACGGCTTCACCAGACTTAGGATTTTTCTGTTTTCAGAACCGGAGCATGACAGTTCATCCTGTTATGTTGATGGCCATGGCATAGGTACTGAGAGGAGGTATGTGGATGCTCTAAATAATATGGAAGATGCCTCTGATTTTAGGAGGCCACCAAGACCCGAGTCCCCGGGGATGAGTCCCTTGGATGATTTGTATGCCACTGAACAATTTCTCAACTTGCATAACATAAATGTTCCTCCTCATATGGTATCGGGCCAGCTCCAACAACTTGTTTCTCAGCGGTATAGTGAAATGGAGGCTCCTTGGAATCCTGCATATTATTCTCCTAGTCATCATGGGAAAATTGATCCAAGATTAGCAGATATTCCAAATTTGCCTTCTGCTGTTTATGAAACTCCAATTCATGAAAAGGGGTGGGTTCTGCAGCATCAGTTGAATTCCATGGCTGATGAGGCAAGAACACTTGTCACTGGAGCTGGAAGATTAAACGATCACTACATTGTAGATGGTCCGGGCATGTATATACCTCCGGGGCATGGCAGTGTAGCTGATGTTCACCAAATGCCCTCAAATTATCATCATCATCATCAAGCTGGCCCTGAGTTGAGTACTGAAATATTTCATGACCAAGTTATGGCTGCTGCACCCCACAAGAACATTCCTCCGTGTGTTCCTGGACCTGTGGTGTGGAGAAATGTTCAGAGCTCAGGACATGGTTCTCCCTCTTATGAAGCATCCACTGCAGCCCAACATCTTAACAGTCCCGGTAGTCCTAGATCTTTCATTGGGGAAGATAGCCAAGATCCTCACATTGAGTCATCGCCCAAAATGATGGGCTTAGATGAGAAGATTATTGTAGATAGTAAAGATGGAGTAGTAATAAGTCGGTCTGTCAATTCAAATGTCACCACACCGGGTGAAAAGGATCTTCATGCTTCTGTGGAGGATTTAGAGCAGTTAGTTAATCATGTGATACCAGAGCTTGTTGCTTCCATGAAGAAGGTAGCATTAGAAGGAGTTGAGGAGGTGAAAGCAATGGCTGAAGGAAGTATTGACTCAGCAACAAAAGAAATAGCCGCAAATGAGTTGGAGACAGTGGTGAGATCTAAGCAAAATATTTCTTTCTTGGACAAGTGTTATATTTTATGCTATGCTTTCTTGTAAGATCGGTTTTGTTTTCCCTGTAGTGTGCTAATGGAGATTCGGAAGTGGGTTCTGAAAATGGTAATGTAAACACATCTAAAATTGAGCCAACAAAGGCTGAGGCAGAAGCTATTGCAAGGGGATTACAGGTATTGCTTTGCTGTCTCAATCATCATTGCCAGTACTTGCATAATTTTTCTTGTTGCGTATTTCCAATTACCATGTATCTTTGTTTTTTGAGCTTTTGTTGTAATGTAGTCTGTTTCTTTAATCAGGCCATAAACAATGATGATCTGGAGGAGATCAGAGAATTAGGCTCTGGAACATATGGAGCCGTTTATCATGGGAAATGGAGGGGTTCTGATGTAGCAATAAAGAGAATAAAAGCCAGTTGCTTTGCTGGGAAACCATCACATAGAGAACGTTTGGTAATATCTTTATCCCACCCTCTTATTTGCCTTATTTGAAAGCACTTACCCCTGACAAACCACAGAAGAGCATGTTGCACTAGAGCACTAATTATGTTGTATTCTTCTTGTAGATTGCTGATTTCTGGAAAGAAGCTCTGATACTGAGCTCATTACATCATCCAAATGTCATCTCCTTCTATGGTATTGTTCGTGATGGTCCTGATGGATCTCTAGCAACTGTGACGGAGTTCATGGTGAATGGGTCTTTGAAACAGTTTTTGCAGAAGAAAGACAGGTATATCACATTGATGTGAAGCATTGTTGTCACATAACTTGCCGTTAGTATTGTAGATGCGGAGCATTAATTGATGTCATAATGACATTGAACAGGACCATTGATCGTCGTAAGAGACTTATTATAGCTATGGATGCTGCGTTCGGGATGGAGTATTTGCATGGGAAAAATATTGTGCATTTCGATTTAAAATGTGAAAATTTGCTAGTAAATATGAGAGATCCACAGAGACCAGTGTGCAAGGTAAAGTGAAATTGATAACATAAACATAAGGTGTTGATTATAATAATTCTCTCCAAAGGGTTCGGATTTAGTGAGCTACTCATTTGTGCATTGTTTCATTAGATTGGGGATTTAGGTCTATCGAAGGTGAAACAGTGCACTCTTGTATCTGGAGGTGTTCGTGGAACTCTACCTTGGATGGCACCTGAGCTTCTTAGTGGGAAATGTGATATGGTAACAGAGAAGGTAAAACTATTTCTAGCTTAGATCTACAAACTACAAGAGACTCCGGCTCTTTTTATATTCTCATTTTATCCTTTACTTTTTTTCACATTTGTTACTTTATCTTCTATAGATCGATGTGTACTCATTTGCAATTGTCATGTGGGAATTGCTCACGGGCGATGAACCTTATGCAGATATGCACTGTGCCGGTATAATAGGTAAGCACTAAATTGTTTCTGATAGAGTTTGCAACATGGAATTGGTTAGATCATGTGTTTCCATTTTGTAACTTCAGGAGGCATTGTGAACAACACATTACGTCCACAAATCCCAACTTGGTGTGACCCTGAGTGGAAAACTTTGATGCAAAGTTGTTGGGCCTCTGATCCAGCTGAGAGGCCTTCATTTTCTCATATCTCTCAGAAGCTCAGGACTATGGCTGCTGCAATCAACGTCAAATAGATCATCGTGCCTTGGTTCATCTTCATTGAACCCTTTACAACACTAAAATGAGCTGGTAAAATTCTTTATCTAGCAGACTTATAATAAGAGATAAAGCTGTTACTGCAGAATGAAAATGTGAGTTTTTATTAAGCTTGATTACATATTTACAATCAAACCACTCAACACAAATTCTTCTGGCGATGAAGCAATTGGGAATGTCTTTTACGGGTTGATTATTGGACATGCTCTGGAAGGTGGTACTGATATTGGTGACTCCTGGTACACATACTGTAAGAATGAAGATGTATATAAAAGTTAGTGATAATGGTGTGTGCTGGGTACTGTCCTCAATGAGACTTGAACCTGAATTCGCCATAATTTTGTTTATATGCCTTGCGCGCTTCAAGGTATGTTCTAGTTTGGACGTACGAGATTATCTTGAAACTGTATTTGGATCCAAAGAAAGATATGTAAGGATTAAGGTTACCTATTTAAATCCATATTGCTTGTGCATGGAGTCATACTTGCCAGTTCTTTTGTTTTTCATCAGATTTTGTTGTGAACATGCCAAGTTATGTACTGAATCTCTACTCTTAGTTCTTCATATTCGTGACCCTGTATCGCACAATGAAACGCTTCACACTATAGATGGTAGCATCTTATGTTTTTGATTAATCAAAGTGTTGAGAATATGATACGTGCTTCCTCTCACTCACCTCGAGTCCCTTGTAATTCATACTTAAATAGGTGTACTTCGCTTTACGATTTTTGCTGATGTTCGATCTGGTGATTGTGTGTGCTTCTGCCTTATTTGCTGTGTTTCTGGACGAATGAGAATTTTCGTTGTTGTTATTTTTGTGAAGCTCGTAGATCTGAAACTATATTGATTTCCCTTACAGTTGATCTAATGTAACAGATAGTAGATCGATAGGTTTGATCGGCTTTTTGATCAAGCGTCATGAGCTATGGAATTGGTGGCTTTGGTACTGTACATTTCTTATGTGTATAAGTTGCTTCGTTATGGTTTTAGTGCAGACTAGTGCCGAGGACTCATTTGGGGTAGTAGTTTGAGTTCATTTAGTGTGTTCATCCATTAGTGTTTGGGTATTGTGTTGTTCATGCCTTTGTGTTATTCTTCTTCCTTGAGAACTGTTGGCAGATTTGGAGCAAAGAAAAAAAGTTTAAAACATGCTTATTATAGTGGTTCACTTGTACGATTTGGTGCCTAGGGTTCCATAAATGGTTGGTTGGTGGTATTGCTGTCGGAATTTGTGATAAGCCTAGAATCTTGAAATGATTTTTGTAAAACGCGGTTTAAAATTTTGTAGTTTGTACCTAGATGGATGATATGGAGATAGAGAACTATCAACAATGAAATTTGTGATAATGATTGTTACATTACATGACGTTATGTTGGTTGGGCAAGCAGTAGATGTGAAGTACTTGGAAGATCGAACATTTTGTTCAAGTGTTTGTCAATGGGGAATTTCGATAACTATGAAACATGCAGTAGTAGAAGCTTGTGGTTGGTGGGATTTTATGTTGATATTTGATACTTACTTGTTTATTTTCATCCAAATTACATGCAAATGCAACTTCAGGAAATGGGTGAATCAAAAACAGGTTGTTATGGACACACTAGGTGAATCATCTGCAAGCTATAAGGATTTATGTGCTAGCCTTTTTGTTGATAAGTGCTGATATGCAATTATTATTTTTTTATCAGCGAAGCATATTTATATATTTTTTTTTTATCAGAAAGAAATAAATGCATTAAGAAAAGAAGAGTGGGTTTTGGGATGGAAACCACAACCACCCAAAAAGTCCAACAAAACCGATCCAAAAGGCAAAAGCAACAAGCAATACAAGAGAAAACCCGATCCAAAGCATATTTATATTGAAACCTCTCTTGAGGTGAAAAGAGAAGTATACAAAGATTACACTAAGATCCAAAGTGTACATGTCTGCAGGGGCAGAACCAGTAAGGAGTTAGGGTGTTTCATGGAACACTCTAAACATTAGAAAAATTGGTCTGATGGTCAAAGGTTTTTCAAAATTTACAAGACAACTGGAGTTCGAATTTCCTTGGAACACCCTGATTTTTTTCCACTGGAACACTCTTTATGCATTTGGGCTGGCTTTCAGTTTGGGCTTCCTTTTTTCACATTTCTTCACTCATTCGTTTGGCTTCTTTTTTTTCACTTCTCGCTTGACTGAACTTAATTCAGCATCAAATGGCCACGTTTGCTAGGGGTTGTGGCTGCAATTTAATCACCATAAATATTGTCTTCAACACTCTTTCTACAGCTTTTATTTTTATATATTATATCATGTATATAATGCAATGAACCCTATATCCTAGAAATGGATGTATATTCGTAAGTATTCAAATACAAGTAAAAGGTAAGAAATGGACGAATAGTCCTAAATTTTCGAATACAAGTAAAAGGCAGGAATAAAAATAAAAAATAATAATTAAGTAAAATGCACATGAAATAAAAATAACATTAATATGAATAGTAACACAACAGAATAAAAGCTTATTTGTTAATGTCTCTGTCTGATCCTATGTATTTAATTTCTAGAAGGGGTATGAGTAGAAAATTATAAATAAATTAAGGGGAGTATAATGATTTAATAAAAAATAAAGAAACTATAAAAAAAAGTAAGTAATAATAAAAAATTGCGAGGACACAATTAATAAATTAAGGTGCTTTATTAGGAAAATTTGAAAAATAGATAATAAAAATTGAAAAAAAAATTTGAGGGGTACGGGCTACTTGGAACCTTAGTGGCCTCGTGATTATCGATGGCTACCCCTAAAATAAATTCCTGATTCCGCCCCTGCTTGTCTGGATTAATAAGATCTGAACGGAATATATCTTCATCTATAGGGTTGACTTTAATCTTGTAATTGTATTGTATGTTAATGGAAAAAAAAAAAAGCAACGGTCTTGTAGTGAAGACTATAGTATGAGCCATGGCATAACCAACTCTGTATCGAGAACAAGATCCATAAGGTCAATTGCTGTGACACCAGCAACATCATTATATTCTCCCGATCCCTTAGAAACTAGAACGGTAGCTACTTAATAACACCTAATACACGACCACTTTCTAGTCAACCTTGCACTTGTTAATTGTCTCTCAAGTCCAAGTGGATATGAGACATATATAGTATATATTATCATATGTTTCTATGCATTTCAATCCTTACAATTAATTCAACCACATTCATGACAATCATTACATTTGTTAAAACCGAATTCATCTAAAACTTGACAATCATTACATTTGTTAAAACCGAATTCATCTAAAACTTTAGACAGGTAGATTGAAGTTTTAAAATAATGTTTATCTGATTGGAAGGATCATCGGTTTTTTTATCAGCAATACAAATTGAAATTAAAAGACCTTGTTTCCGAAAAGAAAACAGAGACCAAGGGACGAGCCCATAAAATACAAATAAGAGCATGTCAGAGGCACCTCGAACCAAAGGCCCGATCCGTTCCAAGGATCAAACAGGGCCACCAACTGAAAAAAACAACAAATACAAACAAGAGCACTGCTTCAACGCTCACCCTCAAACAAACCCAACAAAGGGTACCAATAAAACCAAAGAAATCAACTAGGACTGTAAATAAGGTCTATAAACCTGATTTTCCTACCATGAATCACATAAAAAATGACCTGATATCAAAATTTTACTAACATGAACCCTATAGAAATAGAGTCGACAACCTGCCAAGCCTGCGTACTATCGATCACCGGAACTTCGATCCTCGGCAACAAACTACCGAAAGAACTCTCCAGTGCGACAAAAGCCCAAATGCCAACGCCGAACACTGCTCGAAACCTACTTGAGGTTTCCAACCGAGACCAACACCATCGGTCAACCCTAAACGGGGAGTCGGAACTAAAAACCCTCAAGTCGTTGATGGAAAACAGTAAAAAGGGCATCAGCCCCGAGCTCGACTAGCCACCTAGACTATCAAACAGGGAGGAGAGAACCAACCACCTCTGCAGATACCCTAATGTCGGCCCTCCAAACACTGCTCTGTTATCGAAGATAACCCGCCAAAAGCCAACACAATCCAGCGATCTAAACGGAAAGTTAACATTACCAACACTTCTTCGACAAAGAAAAATAGACCAATAAAGTCTAAGTAAGAAGGAACGGCGATTTAATGAAAGACTTTATAAAACAATGCTAGTTGAGCCATTTATCAAACATAGATGTGAAAATCCAACAAATCTAGATAAAATCGAGTTCAACTTTACAATAGGTCATTCATTTGTTCATTTAATTTGACTGAAATTCCAGATTGAAGTAATGAATATGTCACATTCTCTCACTCTTCTATACGTTTGTACTTCATGTTTTGTTTCAGAGTTTTTGTATGTCTGGAGTTGATGGATATAGTTGAAATTTATCATTGTGGGAGGAATTATGTGAGTTTAGAGGTTAAAGGTCATAAATATAGGAAGATTCTGCAAATGATAATGTCAATAAAGAAAAGGGTAGCTTACGTTTCAATGATTTGGATAGAAAATGGTATAATCATCCGACACGTTTTGTTGAAGCTTTATCCAATCAAAAAACTCGAACTGATAAATGAAAACATTAATTTGCTTATCAAGTGCTCAATTTATCTATACAATTTCTACGTCGGACTTATACTTTAACAGTCTTGATCTGATTGGCTCGGACCTATAGAAATTAGTGCATGGCTATGGAGACAAAACACAAGAATTATTTGAAATGACAAGGGCCAAGTCAAATCCTCGGATGCTGCCATTAATGTTTTTTCCAAGACAATAGAGAAAAAGGTTGACAAATGTCGATGGCGTGCCAGAGCTGAAACCCCCAACTTTTCAGCTCAGCAAGCAACTGCGTCTGTTTGTAGCGAATTATATTACATAAAGTGCTTGTTGATAATAACATTTAACATTACTTAATTCTTAACCTATGTAATAGTAATAGGCTCTAATTATATATATAATGTACGTATTGCTAATGGTTAAGCAAGTCTTCGAGTGTCTTATTCGGAACAGGTTCTGTAAATATTTTAAGGTCTGCAAGAGTCCACCTTGGCCTCTTTGTCAACTCCGGTGACGACTGCTGCTGTTTCTGCGAATTTTCCGTTTCTTTTTATTAATATAATATTAATTGTATGCAGAACAATCTTATCTAGAAACAATTCGTTAACGTATGATAATACGTACTCTGTAAAGAAGCTTCAGGTGGCATGGTATAAGAAGATTACACAGTGAAATATAATTACATCTTTCATGTCAAACAATACTGAAATTCATTATTTTATGTCACTTGTGCTGATATAATAGTTAAGTTTGTTATATAATATAATATCAGGTATCTTCTACTTAAATAAATTCGTTCTTAACCCTAACACGATCTCTCTCCTCAACACTTAGAAGACGTCTCTTCCTATTCTCAGTCGGTATGCAGGCAGTCATCACGGTCTCATCCATGAGAGTCACCGGTGGGCTGTCCTTGTCCTTATCTACTTGGCTGTCTTTGCCTCCTCTTCCCTCCCATGTCGTCGCACAACCGTGTAGTTTGGCCGGAGACCACACAATCATCGGATCAACGCCGGAGAGAAGACTCGGACGTGTTAGCCCAGCCCCACCCGTCGCGCGACCCGATCTACCCCAGACCTATTCCAACGGTCCTCTCCATGATTTGTCGTGCGTTCTGTCTGTGCTCCTTGCTTCGCCATAGGTTCTGCCAGTGCTTCATGCCTTGCCGATGAAGCATCGTCGAAGACATGCTCCGCCCCTCATTAACCACCGGTCGTTCCCCCCTCAGGCCTCATGTCCTAACGATGACGCCAGCCACAAGCCTCCCCTTGTCGGCCTCGATTCCCAAAGACGACAACGACTCAAACTCCTCCAACTAATCCTCTCAGCCACGCTCCTCCTCCGGCCAGATGGTCAAATTTGCCCCCACCTTCCACCGGAGCTCCGCAGTCCAAGCCGCACAGCCGTGCTCATGCTTACTGTGCTCACCCAGCCATAATGGTGCACCCGCCTCAAGTGGATCAGATCTGCACCAGCCGGCGCCGCCCATCTCCCCCCTCACTCCGACTTCATCCCCAATGATCAGAGGTCGGCTGCGAGTAGTTCATGCTCGTAGTTGTCGTTTATGTTTGTTTATTGTTTCTCCCCTCTGCTCCTGTTTTTGTTTGTCCCCTTGGATCTCTGATATGGGTGGGCGTTGCCTTTGGTGACGTGTCTGGTTCGTCTTTGCAAGTTTCGATCTAGCTCCCATCCTTTATAGCCAGACCTTCCAATCTCGGGTGATCCAGTGCCCCCCGCCCTGACTGTTTTTGAAGTGCTCTCGGACTATCATTCTGTTTCGCCACGGTGCTTTGGTCCTCAAGTGTGTTGCCCATATCTGTATGCACCGTCAAGCTCAGGTGACTACTGCTCGTCGTTGTTTGGCCCACAATATCGACGAGGACCCTGACTTGGACCTTAGGGGGTGGGGCCCAATGAGGATGGAAACCCATTGGACCCAAAATCGAACGAATCTTTCCGGCCTCCCAGTATAGGCATGGTCATGTCTAAGGCATGTTACTTGAGTCGATTATGGTCGTCGTCTCATAAGTCAAGACAACCACTCATTTAGGTATTTAGCTTCTTTGGTCTAGCATATTGTGCCTATCTCCAGATGAGGACTCTCTTCTATTATGTTTTTATAGAAGTCTTTGTTACGTTCGGCCTAGTGTGCTGAATCAGCTGTTTTAATTTGCAAACGGGTGATATCGATCAAATTTTCGACTTGTTTCGTATTTTATCCCTTGATCTTGTGTTTATAATGTTTTGGAATTGATTGAATGAAAGCATAATCTTTCCTAAAAAAATCTAATTTCTGGAATCTGCATGTAATTGAAATGTGGTTTCCAAAAGCAATCTTAAAAGGCACAGTACTTTATATCTTTGTGACCTGTAGACGTATTAAAATACTCAAGATGATGGAATTTTAAAAGGTTCCAAGTAGCGACCTGTCCAATGAACATTCTCCAAAGTACACCCAGTTGATTAGAGCTTCTTTAATTAGCTCCCATTTTCAGGAAAAGCCGAGCTATGAATTGATATACTTAATTAAACATTTATAGTATTTATCCTTAAGAATAGTCAGGTGATCTGTGTCAGAATTATGATTCATACATACAATTTTTGTTTCTAGATTCTGGTTTATCTATGTATATATGCCCTTACAATTGATTGTTCACATTTCTCACACACTATATATAGTTCCATAACTATTCATCAAGAGAAAAAAGCTATTAGCAAATACATATATACATATGCCCTAGCCATATATTAGCTTTGAGGATGGAACAATTCAACGATAGTAGCGACAAACGAAGAGGATGGAGCCTTCTTCTGCAAAAATGTTATCTGCTACAACTTTTTTGCTTCAAATAATATAAACTAATCATCGACCTGAAAAAGCAGTGCATTATAAAATCATGCACAAGGAAATTTTGTGCTGCACAATTTGTCCAGTTGCATGTTAATTATAATATGTTTGACAACCAAAAAGTAAAGAGAGAGAGAAAGAGAAGACCTTGAGCAAACCCTAGCAAAGTGAAGAGAAACTCAAAGATATATAGGTGTGTGTGTGTGTGTAACAAGACCTTATTGTCTTTGTCCTCATCATAAGGATCCCTCCTCTCCCTACCTATAAATCTTGGTCTTCAGTTTCCAATTTGGCATCAGAGTCATCAAGCTCCATAGCTATAGTTGGAAGTAATTATTAATATGGGTCGAGCTCCGTGTTGTGACAAGGCTAATGTGAAGAAGGGACCTTGGTCTCCTGAAGAAGATGCTAAGCTCAAGGCTTATATTGAAAACTATGGAACTGGAGGCAACTGGATCGCCCTTCCCCAGAAAATTGGTATCTATATACATACTTGTTGTTGTTTCTGTCTTGAGGTGTGTTGTTCTTTTAGGTTTGTCTGAGCTTATGTGGAATGTTGTGGTTGATGTTTTTTAGGGCTTAAGAGATGCGGAAAGAGTTGCAGACTGAGATGGTTGAATTACCTAAGGCCTAACATCAAACATGGTGGATTCTCCGCGGAAGAAGACAACCTCAT
>JAYMTN010001066.1:0-13826 GCA_036897425.1 Erodium trifolium | reverse complement strand
GCAACTGTCAAGCGATGGTGGGGTTCGATGTGGAGTTGCTGAGGGAACGGGTGAGTCTAGCATCCGAATCCTCGACGGATAGTGCATTTCGCTTCTACAAACGTGGATAACGTGTTCTTCGTGGGGAAAACCTAGCCGATCATCGCCTCGCGCATCCGATCACCGGCCCTGGAATCCGACCAGCCACCCTCACCAGATACTCTTACATCGAATCTGATTCAGCCACCTCCTCTCGTGTTATCGGAAAATATCCCACCGGTGGCTCTTGTATAGGATCCAATATGCATGGGGACATTATCACCGCCGCTTCCTCGTCGTGGGTACGACCAGGCACCATCGCCGGATACTATTACACTGATCTCGCACCTATCTCCTCCTCGAGTATCCTCGGAGACGATCCTCCCACCGGTGATGCTAGACCTGGATCAGCGAGGAAGCACCCGGGGGAGGAGGGACATACATCGTTGCAGCCCCATCGAGCCGAAAAAGCTCCTTCCTCTAAGGGGAAAGGTCTACACCTACCCCACACTGAAGTGGGTCAGGCAATATCGCATCCTCGAGATTTTCCGCTAAGGAATGAGGAGGAAAGCCAAAAAGTAAGGGTGCTGAAAATAAGGTATCCAGAAGCATATCACCGGGGTTTATTGCGGTATATTCCGACAATTGGACTCCGCCCCCGTATCCGAAAGGGGGGGGGGGAGGAAAATGGGAAACGCAACCGGAAACAATGCTCGGGATCAGAGTCTGCAGGGAGGAAAAGGTCTTGCTGTTCTATATGCAGATGGACAGGATGAGCAAAATCAAATGCAAAGGGAAGCGGATAGTATCTCAATCCCAACTACGGGATGAGGAGTGAGACCAGGAACCACAGTTGGAGGTGTCACAGCCTCCGATGGAGGAATGAGAGGTCTGGGCGGTAGTGGGAAGGCTCCACCAGGGCCTATACCCACAGACCCGGGACTGCCGGTGCGGGGAAGTCTCGGGAAAGCCGCCAACAGAGCACGTATTTCAAGTTTATGATATGCTTCCTGTTACATTAGGTTGTTTTGGTATTCTCTAGTTATATTTCTATTGGACTCGTTAGTTTATTTGGATCATGTTGATCGTAGGAACAATTATCTTTGTCTAAGATGTCAACTAGACTGTTTCTACGGGTTCAGAGCGCCAAATGTCCTACGGGAGACTCGGATTTATTCTGTTCTCAGGGACTTCAGCTCGCCACTTATATTGATTATCCAGCATTAGCAATGCAATTCCTACTAAAGAAAAATGACTTGATCAGTTAGTCCATTGAAACTCCGTCCTGAACAACCAAAATATGTGAATAAACATCCATTTCCTTTAATAATACAAAAGCTAGATGGTTGGCTACGTTACGTACGACCACGAACCACCAATCAAGAAAAAATTTGCATACTGATAATTAAATATATAAAAGAAAGTAAAATTTAAAAACGTGATTTCGCTAAATTTAGCCAATCCGATTATCTGATATATAGGAATAAATCTCGAGTACTTAAGGATAACGAATAATGTTAGCAAATTAGTAGTTTGATCATGGTCTTGACCAGGTCTCCTAAATCTGTGTTAACTATCAATAACATAAAAAACCGATTCTCCTTCCGACAACAAAATCTCACTCCCTTTGACCCCTTACAACCGTCGATCTACCCTGATCCTCCTCCCCTCCGAACCTACCCGATCCCGACACGTGTCACACTAGATATTGCCAGCGTGTCGTCCAGCCTATCAGAAACCTCATCCACTTTCCCCAAATAGAATGCTGTTTTAAAATAGGATAAGGCGTGCACGTGTGACTAATTTAGTACTAATTGTTAGTTACGGTCTGACAACACAATCTATCTTGCTAAAACGGGAAAGCCCTAGTGATCCGCGAAGACCACGCTCCGTGTTGGGCACGTGCTCCGGTAATGGTCCGTGTCGCGCATTCACGGACGCGGCGCGTAGCGAGTCCGTACGGGTGATCTGTATCTCGGATTTCGCGCTGAAGATAGGCTTCGGAAGCAACGTGTGGCTGCAACGACAACACAAGCTCTCGCCAAATACTCCTCTGCGACCGACTCAGTCACTTAAGCTGATTCTCCGCCTCCCAGATCTCGCCACGCGGCGAATTGGGTCCACGCTTTTTGCGGGTCCGGTGTGACGTGGCGCGATCTTGGTCGTGGATGGGAGGAGATTTTTGTAGGATTCTTATTCCAGCCACTTGGCTCCATGTTTAGAGACTCATCTCTATTAGTTTCTCTTCTTCACTTTTTTTGTTTTGTTTCTTCTCTCTGTGTTGATCAGATCCTCTCTCCTTTTTGTGATTCCAAAGCTCTTTTAAGCAGAATCTAATTTCTCTTGAAAAAAGATCTGATTTTTGTGTGGTTGTTATTGATTTCTGGATTGGCTCTGAACAATTTGATCTGTATTGTTTCTGGGTTTGGATCTGTGAGGTGGGTTTGGTGTTGGGTACTTGGAGATAGATGAGATAGATGGTTATGGCGTCATAAGTGGAGGTGCACTCAAGGTGTTTGATTAAAGTCCCCAGTGAAGAGAGATCTGTTTTTTGTTTTGTTTTGTCAAGTGATGAGATTGAGATCTTAGTGAGTATGAGAGGAGACAAAGACGAGGAGAAGGTGATAAGTCCGATGTTTCCAAGGCTTCATGTGAACGACACGGAGAGAGGAGGACCCAGAGCTCCTCCTAGAAACAAAATGGCTTTGTACGAACAGCTTAGCGTCCCTTCGCAGCAGAGCTTCAGCTCCAGATCGGTGGTGCCTCTTCCACCCACCAATGGCGTCTCCAGATTGGTTCCTTCACCATCATCGTCTTCAGCCCATGTGAGTGTAATCATTTATTTGCATCCACATGAGCTCTGGTTTGAAATTATGGATCTTTATGTTTAATTTTGGATTGTTGATGTTGATGTTGATGTCTCTTAGAAGTTGCCATAAATTCACAGACAAGCTTCCCTTTCCCAAAATAGCACTGGGGTTTGAGTAGTTTTGAACCGGTGGTTTGAGGTCCAAGGATTGCATATTTAGGATGTTTCAAGTTCCTTGTACATATCAAACATCATAATCTCATCACTCATGTGTTACTTATATCTCGTTTTTGGATCGAATTGATTGTATGAATATCTGTAGGGCTGTGGTGGACGAGAAAGGAGTCAATTTACGCCGTTCTGTAGCTCCCCTGCGCCTTGTCATTCAACGGAGAAGCCTCGTTCTCATTCTTCGATTGGAGCTAATTTGGGCAGCACGATCGCGTGTCACGAATCAGCAAAACCAATAGATCATCACAAAAGTTTTAGTGCCACAAGGCCACTGCAACAACCAATTCCACCTAATTTTCCCAACTTCAGGAACTTGTCCCTCAAGAAGCATAACGGCGAGGATGCCCCTCCTACCCTTTCGCGTTCAGGTGTCGTTTCTCATAGTACTGATACCCGGCAGAGGAAAGACCAATTCCCTCTCTTTCGCCTGAGCTCTTCCATTCAAGCAACTGATCAAAACTCAAGACAACATGTGAGGGACCTTAGTGGAGATAGTCCTAAAGCGTGCCAGGAGCCAACTGATAGGTACATTTCCATCTCTTCAACCAAAGAGAGGACATTAAAGCGGCTACGCGAATCTTCAGACCAGAATCACCACAGAAGCTTGTTGGAGGCTGTAAGCAAAAGGCGCGGATTGTTTCAAGAGGCTGTGGCGCCAAGAGAGAAAACGAAAACCACGCTTGTGGAGGACACATGCTCAAGGCCAGCTGCAGGAGGCAGTGACAAGGAATGTGGATCAGTAAGAGTTGTAGAGACAGAGAAAGACAATGAGATTTCGGATTCTTCTATGGTGGACTCTGTGTCTGTTTTGGACATATCACCTGACGATGTTGTCGGAGTAATTGGAGAGAAACATTTCCTGAAAGCCAGAAGAGCTATTGTGAAGTGAGTTTTTGTACATTTCCTGCAACTTATGATCAACTGTGATATGACCATTGTTGCTTTGTAGTGCTTCATCTGACTGATATGCAACTTTCTCTTACAGTCAACAAAGGGTATTTGCAGTGCAAGTATTTGAGCTGCACAGACTCATAAAGGTACGCAATTTTTGTTAGAATATAAAATTATAATCTGACTTGGTATCATAATCAGACACCATATTGAACCAGATACGTCAACTATCAGCTTGAACTTTTAGATACACGAAAAAGATGATCAAACCATGTCATGACATTGAAACAGGTCCAGAGATTGATCGCTGAATCTCCACATTTACTGCTCGAACACGCCCTCTCTCTGCGCAAGCCTTCCTCGAAAGGATCTCTAGCGAAGAAGCTACAGTCCGAGTCTGTTCTGGAGCCAAGAAACGGTTCTCAGAATCCAAATGTGGACGCTACCGAATGTGGGGCTGAGAGCTCATTACCAAAGCTTCCTCTTCCTCTTCCTCTCCCTCTGGTGGACGAATCGAGTAAAGGGCTTGCTTCTCACAAGCCCTTTTACAGACCTTACACAGGAAGTACTCAACCTCCACAACCCCTTGCCCCGGATCCAAAGCCATCCCCATGGTGCTTCCACCCGCCGCCAGGGAACCAGTGGTTAGTCCCCGTGATGTCCCCTTCGGAAGGGTTCGTCTACAAGCCTTACACAGGGCCAGGCCCTCCAAATGCAGGGCTCATGGCCCCTGTTTACGGCGGCTACGACCCCATCAACGCAGGCTTCGGGATCCTCCCCGGGACAACTCCGATGGGCCAGGCCTACTTTCCCCCGTATGGCATGAACCCGTCGGCCTCAGGCTCAGCCGTGGAGCAGGTCAGCCCTTTCGCCAAGGGACACGAAGATCAACAGTCAAATGTAGACATCAACCTGGCCATGTCGAGCCAGATGAGCCGAGCTATATCTTGTCGAGTCAAGAAGCAGGCATCGAAAGAAAGCGAGGTGCAGGGCAGTACTGCAAGTAGTCCTTCCTCGAGGATCAACGGGGAGGCGCTGACTCTGTTCCCCTTGGCGTCGGATCTCAATGCCGGTGAGCCTCCGGCGAGGGTGATTAAGGTTGTGCCTCACAATCCTAGGTCGGCTACTGAATCTGCTGCTCGTATTCTCCAGCTTATACAAGAAGAAAGAAAACAGTTTGATTAGTCCTATGATGACACATCTAACTTGTACCTGGTAAGAAGATCATGTCATGTTCTATCGAGTGTCTTGATATTTCTGCACATCACTGTGCTTTTACTTATATTCATATGTGTTATCAGAGAAGATGAATAGAAATTTATATTTTAATATAGGGAAAACTGCATTTCTATGCTTAATTCGACATTTGATTATCAATATCATATATTAAAAGTCATTCATTATCAATAAGTTATCTTTATCTTTCATTATTCATCTGACAACCCGAACTTCTGTTAATCCAGATGAAAAAGTCGCACATTTCCCAAGCTATAGAACATATACATTGTCGTTATCAAAATTACAAATATTAATCTAGTAGCATACATATATAGTTGGTCCTGTATGGACAGAAACCAAGTTTATCAATCTAATCAAAACTGAGTTATTACAATTGTATTGTCGAATCTTTCGCAACCGATTTCAGATAGAGACCAGAAGTTGCTTGAATGCAAGCACATTGCTATGTCAGCACTTGCATACTGCAGATGATGCTCTCTCTTCTCCACACCTACTCAACAAAACTAAATCCGGCAAAAGCTCAGTTGACCTGAGGAGCTCTTTTGAGCCTCAAGAACAAAAGAGCCAAATGCTGTTACCAAAAAGATCAGATGAGCTCTAGTACGCAAACACACTCGATATGTGGCGTGTGAGGGAACATATCGACTGGTTGTAAGCTTTTCAATTTGTAACATCCTTTAAGATTTTGCTCTTCCTGCACCAAAAATATTTTGCAACTGTGAGAGGGTAGGAGATATAAGGGAAATAGGAACTTTGGTCTAAGATTGATGCATACCACGCCATGACAAAGGTAATCGAGGTCCCGCGCACATGTCGCAGGATTGCATGATACATACACAATGCGTGGAGCTTTGAGCTTTAGCAAGAACTTGATCAACTTCATGTGCATTCCCGGACGATTTGGATCTGAGGTTTGAAATTTTTAAAACAGAGAGGCTATAGATTCAACCTGTGTTCTCACTGAGGATTCGAGTTGGGTTGAGATTATAACCTGAGATGACAATGTCAGGCTTAGGAAAGTTGCTGCCAAACTTTTCATCAATTTTATTGAGATCGCCTTGGATAAATGTAGCATTGGAGATCCCATTGAGCTTGGCGTTCTGGCAAGCATCTGCAATGGCTTGTGGAACTACTTCATAGCCATAAACATGCTTGACCCTGAAAATGAGAATATCGAAAGGGTGATGTTAGAGTGGGTTTATCTAGGGAAAACGTTATTTACATACCCACTTTGACCTTTTACTATCAAAAACACCCTCTAAAGGTGAGGGGTTGTCAGTAACACACGGTCACCTTTTGTATCAACCAAAAACACCCGGATTCACACAGAAAAGATGATGGTTTTATCAGGAGCACACTGTCACCTTTCTCATTTCTCAGTATTTTTTTGGGACAAAATAACCCAAATCCGGGTGTTCTTGGTGATAAACAAATAGTGACACTGTGTTACTGATAACACAGTCAAATAAATGGAGTCGTACCTTTTGGCAAGTGTCAAACCTATGGTGCCGGTCCCGCAAAATAGATCAAGAACGATTTCCGAGCCATCTCCCTTTAAACTAGCACAATCTTCAACAAGTTTATACAGAACCTCTGCCTGAACAGTGTAGAGTACGGTCTAAATTCTTCATGGTTCTTAAGCAAAAGATTGAGGATTGTGTATAAAAAAAAGCACATTCAATTTCCTACCTGATGTGTATTTGTCTGGAAGAAAGAGTTGGCTGAAATCTGAAAAGTAAGCCCTCTTAAGGTCTCCGTAATGGTAGCTTTCCCATACAAAGTGTACTCTTTTTCCCCAATAGACGTGTTACCAACCGAAGTATTTATATTATTCACGATGCTTACCTATTGGAAACGACAAACATTATAATACGAAAATAAAACAGTTTGCTGATTTAGAGCTTTTGAGCTGTTGCTTTGAGATCTCGAGGTGTTCCTGTGTAAGGGACATTGTATGCCAGACACTATGAAAAGGGGAAAATTGTGAAAAAACGACCCTCATGTATGTGTTTTCGGCAACTTGTGACCCTGAAGAAAAAACTCTTGTAACTTGTACTCCTAAAATTTCATATTTTTGCACCGCTTATCACAGAGTTAAAAAAAATGACGAGAACACTTATTTACCCCTCGTTACATTGATTAGTTCAAGGTCACAAATTATCAAAATGTCATATACTTGAGGGACATTTTTTTGCGAACATTCATTTTTAATAGAAGGGTATAAGTGGTGTTTTAAAAAAGTCTAAAGGCCACGTGCATGGCACATGACCCATTTTGGATGAAATCCGTTACTTTTCACTAACGGTGAAAAATATTAAACTTCAGGACTACAAGTTGCAAGAGTTTTCTTTTTTTCAGGGACACAAGTTGCCAAAATCTCAAACATTGAAGATAAAAATTTCTAGATGAATGAATGAATGACAGCCAATAAAAAAACATGTTAGAACACAAACCACTTGAGGTATAAAAATGAGAATGAGAGGAATTTGTTGCACAAACCACTTCAGGGATGACGGAGATTTTCTCGACAAGAGGCTTCAGCAGCTCTGGCTTGTACGACGAGGTTATAAAATTAACCATAAGCTCAGGTAAACCAGTTGTTACATTCCTGAGTTAAAACATGAATTTGCGTGAACATGGAGGTACCAAGTTCACTAACTTTTTTTTTTTGGAAATTAAGACAAGATATTATGCGTTGAAGCAACTACATGACTGTAAAGATTCCAGATAGAGAAAAACATCAGGTGAATATACATAGAACGTGTTCAGAATTTTGATTAGCCCAAAACGGGATTTGACTCAAATCCAGCATTCGAAATGAAATCCTAGGTTCCAAACAGACCATTAAAGAAATTCGTCATATTATTCGGTCGTTTCTAACTTCCAGTAACTTGGTTTAGGAAGCTTTTTGACACAAATGCTTCAGAAACATCACGACAGAACAAAACAAGCTGAAATTGAAGTACCTTCCACTTCTAAGCGCAAGATGCTTAAGAAATCCAACATGAGAGTATACATTATATGGAGTAAGGCCAAATTGTGGATCTCTCCAACAGTCTTGCACAATTGAAAGAACCTAGAAATCAGAAAATACAAGTCAAGAAAGAAGGTTAGAACACAATACAGCTCTCTTTTTTTTGATCAGCAAGAAAGCAGGGAAATCCTACTCTAGCCTAGTCCAATTTCAAACCAACCTCGATACCCACTGGGGTTCGAACCTCTTGACCACAAGGAGGTGAGAGAGCTCTCTTGACCACCAGGCCAACCCAAGTCGGCAGAGCACAATACAGTTTAATTCTGCAGCCAGTACTAAAAGGGTGACCCGATACATGAGGGGCCCACCTTTGCAAGATCCAGGGAGGGTCATACAAGTCAAATATGCAAAAATTAGCACGACTAAAGAGTAAAGAAGCAACAGCTCTAGCTCTTCGATTTGGGGTATGTAAGTATCCACCCGTTCTAAAATAACAATGTTGACTAATACATGCCACGTTAAGCACCAACAAAGTTGATGGCAAAGCTAGTAAATAGAAACTAACGTACCATATTGGCGGGATCACATTGCAATAAGCACTTGTTCACATTCAGAACTTTATCAAAAAAACCCGGAGCATGCAGTCCCAAGGCATAGTTTTCTGTACCAACTAATTGTGTCTCCTGTAATAACTCCTTAGGCAACCATTTTCTGTCACCGAATGAGAACTCCATCTGCAGAGGTAGCAAGCTAATCTTATTAGCTACTTCGCTCAGATAACACAATCCACAGAAATATGCATGATTTTGCACTCCGAACTGACCTTGTTTCTGTAACCAAACTGTATATCACAAGGAACGATAGGCTTCATGATACTATGGAACTCTGGGTCTCTACTGGAGAACTTCCCAACACGTATAACCAACTCCCGAACCTGTTCCTCCTTAATCCTAACCTGAGCCTCATACAACAAGTTTTGTGTCTTGCAACCTCCACAATGCCTAGCATATTCACATGGGGCATCCACCGAGTCCAAATGAGGAGATAGTGTCTCCACCTTAGCCACCTTCATATTATACAAGCAAAATCAAGATCACTATAAGTTTAATCATCAGTATGTAAGCTCCAAAGTACAAATTTCCGTAACAAGTTCAAAAATAAAATTTTCATCATTCCTCAGCAATACTAAACTCAAATTAGAACAGTGTTCATTTTTTCTTCTTCTCCAGAATAGCAAACACAAACAAAAAACCCAATTTTTAACATGTTTTCTAGCACCCAATACTAGATTACAGCTCCTTTTCCTCTCATTTTTCTCAAATTTTCTTATCAACCAAACAAAATTATCTCAAATTTCAGTACCGAACCTCAGCGTAACTCCCCTTTTTGCGGGTGACGCGACCGATGAAGCGCTCGCCTGGGAGCGCGCGGTCGCACATGACGACGAACCCAGTGTCGGAAACCTTGCACACGCCCTTCCCTTTGAACGCCAAGCTCTCGCAAACCAGTTCCAAGGTCTGGTTCTTCTTGGGGTAAAACGAAAGGGGCTTGCTCTTGGGCTGTTCTGTCGGCAGCGAGTCTTCCGCGGAGGAGGTAGCCAGAGAAGCCACTGAAGAAGAACATCGAAACTTTCCGAGCCATGGCCGAGAAATTGTCAGTTGCCTTAGGCTATGGCCATGAAGGGTCGCCATAGTTGTGTGTGTAAACTGGGAAGTAGCTGCTGATATGAATGGGAGCGAAAGAGAAGCAGAAGATTAGGAGATGAAGGGTATATTGGTAAATGAGTAAAACGGCACCGTATTACATGATAGCACCATTGCGTAACAAGAAAGTAGTTCTGAGCGGCCGTTGAATCTGTGATTAGACAAACGAACGGGCCCGACTACCTTAGATTTATATTTACTTTCGTAATACTAAAATTGGTTTAAACAAAGAAAGAGTCCGAGAGACTGAAACCCTAGGGTGTTTTTCCGGGACCGCTGCTCCGATCACGGGATCACAGACGTCAACGTCTCATAGACCCTAGCCACCTCCTCTACCGGGTACGATACTACTTCTCCCCTTTTGTTCACGTGTGTTATCCCGTTTTTTCTCTGTTGTTTTGGTTCGTGTGTATCGGCTGGTTTTGCTGTTGTCCGGGTTTTGATTTGTTCTGATGGCAAAGATACTGGCATGGAATTATCGGGGATTAGGGTCCGATAAAAAAATCGAACAACAGTTAAAGGATTTGTGCCAATCCTTGAAACCGGATGTGGTGTTTCTCTTCGAAACGTTCCATACTAAAAATAACCGGTCCTAATCTCGATTGGTTCTCCTCAGACGAAACTTAGGTTTTCATGGGGGAACGAGTTTACCGGCAGAGGATCAAAAGGGGGGGGGGGGTGTCATGATGTTATGGTCAGATAGATGTATGGTGTCGATCTTGGATAAGTAGCAAACACATATAGATGCTTTGATAACCATAGGGCGGAAGGTGTTTTCCGATTCACTGGTATATATGGGGAACCAGCTCGGGAGAAGAGGGACCTAACCTCGGATCTTCTTCGTCGACTGGCTCAGGCCAATTCATGCCTGGATTGGGTTTTAATGGGAGACTTTAATGGGATATTATATCCCCGGGAGAAGAAAGGTGGGGACCGATATCCTATAGCGCTCATTCAGGATTTTTGTCAAGCGATCACAGATATAAATGTCGAGGACCTCCATTTGCATGGCTATCAATTCACCAAGACGAAAGGAAAGAATCTGGGAACTCGTCTAGAAATCAGGCTAGATAGGGGCTTTATGTCTCCCTCGCCAGAATGAGGTTCGGAAAGGCAGTGTTGAGAAATGTGGGTTTTTGACCTCAGACCATATGCCACTGCTCCTCCAATTACATGTAGAAGATAATACTCGACGGGAACGTCAATTTCGATTTGAGAATGGGTGGGTTGAACATTCAGAGTGTGGTCGAATTGTGCAACATGAATGGGGCCAACCGGGACAAAGGCATGTCAAGCATCATATTGAGGACATCAGATTTACCCTAGATGGATGGGGCCAGACCGTGTATCAGAAAATATTAGAGAAATTCACCTATGCCAACAACAATTACAGGGCCTTAATCATAGGAGAGACCGTACGGGTATTCGATATAGATTTGCGGTTAAAAAAAGATACGAAAGGGCGCTATCAAAACAGGAAAGGGACCGTAATACTAAGTTCTTTCAGCGGGCTTCCACTAAACAACAACGCATAAACCAAGTTACTAGTTTGGAAGCTGAATCAGGGAAGGAAGTCACGTGGGAGACGGGCATGCATGAACTTTTACTGGGTTATTTTACATATATCTTTACAGTAGGCCCGGAGGAAGATATTGAACTCCCAATGCCAGTCCCTACTATGATTTCTGAAGACCAGAACCGAAATTTGATGGGTCGGGTCACGGACGACGGTGTTTCAAATGGGACCTAACAAGTCACCGGCTCCCGATGGACTGAATCCTTTCTTTTTCTAACATTATTGGGATACCCTACAAGGTGAGGTGATTGAGTTTGTACGACAAACAGTCAACACAGGCACAGTTGATAAAGATGTGAATAAGACAACGTTGGTTCTTATACCCAAAAACAAAACACCTAGGCAGGTAAAGGACTTGAGGCCGATAGCATTGTGTAATGTAATATTCCGAATCCTCTCAAAAGTTCTGGCACATAGGCTCAAGCCTCTTCTAGATCCGATCATCTCATACAGTCAAGAAGCTCTTGTGCCGGGTCGGGATATTCAGGACGACATATTTATCTCCTTCGAAATTATTCATACACTACGGAGGAAGACGCAGGGCAAGCAAGGTTATATGGCCCTTAAGCTTGATATGAGCAAGGCCTACGACCGGGTGGAGTGGCCATTCATACTAAAAATGATGGGGGGTTTCGGATTTTGCCCAGGGTGGAGGTCCCTTATTCTGGCTTGCATGCAATCTATACAGTATACCACCAGCTCCGGGGGAAAGAAAACTTTACCCTTCACGGTTGGGAGGGGAATCCGACAAGGGGATCCTCTATCACCCTACATCTTTTGGTTTTGTATGGAAGGGTTATCTAGAATGCTTGGGCAGGCCGAAAGGGAGAGATTGCTACATGGAGTGAAGGTCGCCCAGGGGGCCCCAACAGTATCGCATATCTTTTTTGCGGACGACTACTACATCTTCTGTCGGGCCGACAGAAAAGAAGCCGATCATCTTCAGGATATTATGACTCTATTTGGTACAATGTCGGGCCAGGTCATCAACAAAATAAAATCCTTGATTTTATTTAGTACAAATACCACACATGCAGACCGAGTTATATGTTGTACTACATTGGGTATCCCGGAGATCTCTCAAGCCTCAATGTACTTGGGGGTCCCCAACATGCTGGGCCGAAGAAATGGCCAAAGTTTTCATTTTGCGTGTGATCGTCTACTAGCAAAAATTGGCACGTGGGATGGGCAGATGATATCGGCTGGTGGGAAGGAGGCCATGGTTAAGTCAGTTTTGCATGCCTTACCCATTTACGCTATGAGTGTTTTCCTCCTCCCAAGGGTTCTATCAACTAGATACATGTGGTACTAGCCAGGTACTGGTGGGCAGGCACCCCGAGGGAAAACAAACCAATCATTTGGCAAGATTGGGCAAAGCTATGTCGTCTAAAGGAAGTTGGGAGTATGGGATTTTGGGATATGAATGACATGAACCTACCTATGTTAGCAAAGATGGGATGGAAACTCATTTCGGAACCAGAGTCTTTATTCGCTCGTATTTTTAAGGCCCGATATTACCCAAAAAGGGAATTTCTCACGGCAAAGGGGGGTCAGAATCCAAGGTAGTTATGGTCGGGTTAGAGAGCCACTCAAGTACTCCTCTGGCTGGGCTTGAGGAAAACAATTGGCGATGGCAGTACAACTCTGGTAGAAGGGATATTGTGGCTCTTGGGGGATAATCCCAGTATTCGGACTGGTACTATAACTTCGTCGGCGCTACTAGTATCAGAATTAGCTTCATCTACTATGGACTCGTGGGATCTAGTTAAACCGGCATAACACTTTCTGGCTCCCATTATTCAGGATATTCTACAGGTTCTCCCACCAACGGCTGGAAGTCAGGATAATTGTTACTAGACTTACAGTACCAGAGGTACCTACACATGTAAAGAGGGGTACCGCTTATTAGCACGGGAAAATGGGAGATGGCAACCATCTGGAGGGGTCTCGATCTGGACATGAATTTGGGATCTTGATACACAACCCTGGATCAAGGTATTCCTGTGGCGTGCTATTTCAGGTACATTACAAGTGGCGGAAAACCTACGGACAAAATATGTTCCTATTCCGGAGGTATGCCCCGATTGTAATACGAATAGAGAAACGACATCCCACCTCATTTTACACTGCAAGTTCGCCAAAGAAATCTGGTCAAGATATGGGGATCATCCACCAATCATGCTGCACTACAATATCGAGGCATGGTTGACGATTGTCCTGACAGGATCGGATATAGGAATAAAATCCCGTATTGCTATGACATTATGAGAAATCTGGAAGGCTAGAAATGGAGTCGTCTGGGACCAATTTTCCCAAGCGGCGGAAGCTCTGGATGCAATAGTCCGTAGCCAATTGTGTAGCTGGGCAGAAACACAAGCAAAGTTG